>JARKHS020013658.1:0-20696 GCA_030143305.2 Amblyomma americanum | reverse complement strand
ATACTGCCTCTGGTATTAGATGACTGGTGGGCACAGGCAGCAATGTCCTTGTTTGCCGTCCCATGAGCCTTTGTTTAGGTGACTTTAGAATATCATCTCTGGGGGTGTTGTGCCATTCGAGCAACGCCATATGAAAGTCAACTCGGTTGCGTGAACATTTCTTTAGAAGCTTTTTCGCCTCTTGTACTGCTCTTTCCGTCATACCGTTGGAGCGGGTATGATACAGACTTTTCGTAACATGGGTAACGCCTGGCTGCTGCAGCAAATCCTTGAAAAGCCGGCTGTTTAAAGGTAGGCCGTCATCACTGCAGAGTTTAAGCGGTAAGCCATGTGTGGAGAACAGCTCAGCGCACCATGACAACAGAGCGCTAGCAGTGCTCTCACGGAGTTCGCGGATCTCAAAAAAAGAAGGAATAAAATTCTTCAAAAATTACGGAAAATTCACTACCTTCATAGATGAACAGGTCCAGGCCAACAAATTCCCAGGGCAGCTTTGGGATGTCGTGGGAGTAAAATGTCATTATCGCGTTTCGCCGCTGGTATTTTTGGCAGACAGCGCAATTTTTTTCAAAACTGCTCTATCTCCTGTGACATATTTGGCCAGTCCATGACGGCTCTTGCCCGTGCCTTCATATTTTCCGCTCCCGGGTGCGCAGCGTGAAGCAGCAGCATAATTTCTCGCCTTTTTGAAGTTGGTACGATTGTTGCTGCGAAAAAAAAGACCGTCTTGCGTGTGCAGCTCTTCTTTGTAGGACCAGTACGGATGCACGTTTTCCGGCACATCGCCTTTTTCTGGCCAGCTTGTTTCGGCGTAACCTCGAAGCTTGACGAGAGCAGGATCTTCATTGGTGGCCGCAAGGAGTTACTTCAGGCGCGGTTTCGAAGCTGAAATGTATTCAAGCACATTTACTTGAAATTTCCTAGTTTCCTCTTGCATGAGTTGCTTGCTAGGAAACCCAGAGAAGGCATCAGCCAAAAAGAGCTGTTTCCCTGGCTTGTAGATCTGCCTAATATGATATCGCTGCAAAGTCAAACGCATGCGCTGTAGGCGAAGTGGACACTCATGTAGTGGCTTGCTGAATATCGGTACCAAGGGGCTGTGATTCGTTTCAACAGTTACACTTTCCTGACCAAAGATGTAATCGTGAAACTTGATGCAACCATGCACAATTACCAAAGTTTGTTACTCAGTTTGTGCGTAGCGTTGCTGCGCCTGTGTTAGTGGGCGTGACGAGAAAGCGTCGGGGCGGCCGTCTTGGATAAGCACTGCACCAACTCCCATTTGGCTGGCGTCGACCGAAAGGGTGACCGGTTTAGTTGCATCGAAGAAGAAAAGGATTGGTGCGTTCACTAAGCTCTGGCGCAACATTTCATAACTTCGTTGATGAGCCTCGGTCCAAACCCATGCAATGTCTATGAGCAGCAAAGTTCTCAGTGGGGCAGTCACGACGGACATTTTAGGAATGACACGTTGCACATAATTCATCCTGCCTAGAAATATTTCGAGTTCCTTACTGTTCTTTGGCTCTTTCATTTCGAGTATGTCCTTCACTCGACCTGGGTCCAAGCGGAGGCCTTCTGTGCTAAGAATGTGCCCTAGGTAGCGGACTTCGGGCTGAAAAAGGTGCATTTCTTGAGGTTAAGCTTGAGGTTGGTTTCGAGACAGCGTGCCAACAAAGGCGACAGGAGGTAGTCATGGTACTCCTCCGTGCGGCCCCAAAGTAGTACGTCATCCATTACGACTGCTAAGCACAGTAAGCCTTCCAGCAAGCAATGTACAGCTCCTTGGAAGATTTATGGAGCTGACGCAATGCCGAAAGGCATTCGGAGAAACCGATAGGGCCCATACGGCGTGCTCATGGTACATAGTTTAGAGCTTGTTTCAGAGAGTTTAATTTGCCAAAATTCTGTCGCCGCGTCGAGCGCTGAGAAGTACTTCCGGGCGTGGGTTCGCACCCCACCGCTGCCGCCATGTAGCCAGGCCGGTAGTTGGGCGAAGAACGAGTTTGTTGCGGTTGACCAAGTCACATATATACAGTAGCAAACGTGACGTCACAGATCCCGTTATTACGGGGGCTCGGCGACGACTGCAGATTCAGCCGTGCTACAGGCGTCGCCGTTTCCTTGAGCTTCAGGCTGGCTGGCGGTCCTCTGATAAGCTCCTGGTCTATCAAGAAGACTTCCTCATACTAGGCTAGCCGTCTGCTCTCCACGTGGTCGCTTGGCTTGTTTCCTGCTGTCAAATTCGGCGCTGTCACGTATTCAATCGAAACAACCGTGTTGCCAAGCACCGCAATCAAATCCCAGCCACAGAAGCTTGGTAATGAACAGTCAAGCATAGTGAGTAGACAGGATACGGACCTATTTTTGTATCGCACCGAAATTTCGAGTTCGCCAAGCACCGGCGGTTGCCCCCGCGTGACATTACACCATTGCTTTGGCCTCCTCTAGCGCTCAGTCTTTACCAGTAATTCTCGCGCAGGCTAGTTCAGCGCATGCCGTAAACAATTCGGTCCCTCACCATTCGGCTTAGCGCATTTCTAAATTTGCAATTGTCTGCTATGCAACGTATTTAAACCGGGGATGGGTGCACCGACTCCGCTTCTTGTTGGCAACGGGTGGAAAATTTATAGCCCTCTGCTACCTCGTGACGCTTCGGGTCGTAGCAGTCGGGCAAGGCTGCCACTACTTCGTCATAAGTAAGGGTATTCGGCTTTGCAATTCATCCCGCTGACACTGATGCCATGTGCGCGCGCTGAGTTATGCCGTGAGCAGTGCTCGCTGCCTTTTTGGGTAAGTAATAGCATTGGCTTCGAATTATGCTTCTGCCCTAATGAGGTGTGCGTTGCACTTACCTGTTGTCCCGTCGAAGGTAAAGAGCTGGAGGTTGGTTATGACTCTCGTCAGTTCTTCACGCTGCGGCAGGCGGTCGGCTTGAATTTTCACAGCATGGATGGTTTTCGCGATCGTCGCCACTGTAGTAAAGCCCGCGAAAACTGCGTAGTAGCATGAACGATGGCCCGCAGCGAAAAACTACGTTTATTGTCGAGTGCTGCGGTTATATACCCTTGCGCATTGAGGGGGTTTCACAAGGAGAGAGGGGGAATGAGCGATAGGAAGTCTGGCCAAAAGGGGGTGCGCGCGCAGCTGCTTTTCTGGCCAGCAGAAACCAAACGAATGCAACATGCAACATACCGCCAGGAGAAAACTCTGCTTGTCAATCTTTCCCAGGGCTGTGCCTAATCGCAGCGGGTTTCACAAGGAAAATTCACGTTAGTTGCTACCTGGTCTTTAATAAGCGGAGAACATTTGCAGTGAACAAGCAGTTCATTTGTGCACCTGTAATGCAAATCCGAGAGGAAGCGTAAGCTGCGCCGAGTGCTCTGTTCGAGATTTTCGTCGCTTTGCTTCGATACTGGCGACATCGTGGGATCGATGGGACATTGCTGCAGAGCACGTTGGCGACGAGTGCTCGAAGAGTGTTCATCCTTTATTCCAACCTTCGCAACGCTCTTTCTCCAAGCTGAAGAGTGGCGTCTTCGATCCCGACGTTCCCTCTGGGCTGAATTCGTGACCATTTAATGCGCGGACCATCCCCATTTTCTCTTCTTCCAACCTCCCTTGCGCGCTCCAGCGGCATCTGCCATTCACTTATCGATCTCACCCTCGTCCTCGGAGCAAAGGCTGTGTGCCGACACAGCCTGGCATCTCTATGGCGTGTCAAGCAGACACTCATTTGGTTCAATGTAGTGCCGACAACAAAGGGGAAAAGGCTCGCGCGAGCACGTGCTTCGCCTTTTCTGAATGAATGCCTTGGAGCATCCCTTTTTCCTGTCGGTGTTAAAAGCCGTCGAGAGGTTATGCAGAGCCAAGGGTGCACTTTCTTCTAATGCAGAGAATATTCAATGGACGTCTACTTTTGCGGTAATAGGAGTTTCAAGGATAGCTTTATTGCCTCGAAATTCTGGTGTTAGTCTTTGTGTTCCTTAACTTTGAGTAGGCATGTAGAAAGTATGATGTGTTAATGCCGGTGCACTAGCATTAACAACACTAGCCGCGTATTTGTTAAGACATTTATTACAGGGTATTTGTTATGGATGTCATGGACCCGTGTTTACTTCCGGGCCCACTCCACCCCCCGCCGCTTTCATAATGTTACGCCTATCATTTTTATTTTCAAAGCACGCTGCGTTGTCCTTACGTGGTACACTTTTCGTTATCCAGCATGTCTCTACCCGTTAGATGTGCACCGGTAAGATACGGGCGTTGTATACTTTACTCTTGAAGGATATCGCTAAACTGCCAATCATGATCTGATAGAACCTGCCACATACGCACTATCCCGTCCTTATTCTCTCGTAATTTAAGTCTCGTGATCCGGATTTGCGGTCACTACCTGCCCTCAGCCGAAAGTATCCCTCGGCCACATCCTGAACCTAGCTGCCAATTTTAAACTGCTCTTGCGTTTGGACATCGCTCTACACTGCTTCCGTTTCTTAAATATTACCTTTTGACCAACCGTCCCATTCGGCCTTTCTAGGTTATTGATCTTGCTTTGCATTTCCTCTCCTGAGTGACTTGGCAAGGCAATGCCAGCCGTGAAAAGCTTATTACTGGGGTATTCTGTATTAACTCATATCCCACTCTGTTCCCAGTCCAGAATCAGATTATCGCCTGTAGACAGGCTGAGAATACAACTGGCGTGATGATGTTTCTCTGCCGTACACCCTTCCTGACACTGGACTTTTATTGATGGCATTATGAAGAACAATAGTACCTGAGCAGCCGTTGTAGATATCTTGCTCTATTTTTTACATGAGCATCTTCTACGTCCTCAGTCCGCCGAGTCAAGTGCTTTCTATGAATGCTATGTAAATGGCTTGGTTATATTTGGCCAATTGCTCTATCACCTCATTGATAAATTGAATATGGTCTAATGTCGAGTATCCTTTACGAAATCCTGGCCGAAAATTTCTTGCTTGGCTTGACTCTATCAAGAATCACTTTAGAGAACACCTTATAGGCAACAGACAGTTAGCTGATGGCACTGTACTTTTAGATGTCCTTGACGTCTCATTTCTTATGGAGTAAGGTTATATGAACGTTCTTCGAAGTTTATGATATGCTTGAAATCATAAGGCACTGCGTACACAGGGTGGCTGGTTTTTCCAGCACAAGCTTCCTTCCTTCCTTTTTTACAGATCTGGTGTTTCCTGATCCTTACTAGCTGCTTTCCCCTTTGTACTGCTTCTAAAGCTTTCTTTACTTCCTCTTTCTTTACTGGCAGGACGTCCCATTGCTGCGCTTTATTGCCTGTCTCATTCACGTCAAGATTTTGCTTACTGTACAGATATGTCTCTAAATGCGTACATCTGGTTCTTGCCTTTGCCTAGTTCCTCTTCCGCGGTTTTAGGCTTCCCCAGGTGTTAGAGCATCGTCGGTTATCTCCACGTTAAACGTAATTATGTTGGTGGCTTTACGTTTCTTCATTGACATTGCCAGCTCCCCTAAATATATTCTGGCTTGGTGGTTATATGCTTTCATGCTCTCTCGTTTCTTGATCTGATCTCTCCTCTCCTAAGAGAGCTTGCTGCAATCGTGTCGCACCATCCCACCACCTGCTTCTAATGCACACTCTGCAATGACAGCTGTGAGATTACCGTTCATTGCTTGAACAACAAGGTCATCCTCCTCAGTTAAAGCCATATATCTGTTATGCAGCAAGACCCTGATTTTCTCTTCTTTATCTGTTACCGCTAACTAGCCATTGGCCTTTTTCTTAACTGGTTTATTCCGCTCCCTCTCGAAGTATAGACAAATTTGGTACCTTGCCATGCTGTGCTAGCTAAAACGCACTTTCTCTAGGGCCTTCACATCCTGCAAGATTCCAGATGAGCTTTTAATTTGAAGTCTATTTCATTTCACTGCCACAAGTGGGACTGTTGCACATCTACTTCCAATCCTAGTGTTCGCCGAAGAAAATATCCAGGGTTCCTAAATTATTTCCTCCTTCAAATTGTACTAATAACTCCACCCTGCTATTCCTAGATCATATGACATTGTCGTATAATGCGTGGCATCCAGCCAGATTTTTTTCTACATTAACATTGAAGTCACCCATATGTGCAATATTCTTTGTTTTTACTCATTTCATTACAAAATTTTGTGTATTAATAGAAGATTTTGACCATCTGGTCATCGTGCTGGATGTAGGCGTGTACATCTGCACGAACTTCATTTTTTATTTTTATAAAGACTAATTACGATAACTGCCACCCTCTCATTATTACTATATAATTACGCTATGCTGGCAGCCATATCTTGAATTATGAGGAATCCAACACCTAGTTTCTGTCTATCCGCTAATCCACGATAGCGTAACGTGACCACCCTTTACCACTGTAAATGCTTCATCTGTCCTGCTCACCTCGTTAAGCCCTATGACGTCCACTTCGAACACTGCTAAGCAAGTATCACTGGAGCAGGTTCTAGCGTTAAAGTTGCCTCGTTCAGTTTCCAATGTCGGCCTCTCCGGAGCCACAGAATCTTAGCACCCTCCACTGCGTCACAGGTCTGACCGCCACCTTGGTCACTTGCTCCGTACAGCTGGGGACTCAGCGCCGAAGGTTGGTTGGTTGATACATTAGGAGGTTGTGGCGAAGTACTGCACCACGTGGTCAAAGTCTCTTGTGGTGTGGGTGTGCGTCGTAATTTCTGTTCACCAAGATCAGGCCGCACCCAAGGGCAACGTAACTAGATATGGGTCCCATTTAAAACTCCGCCTTGTTGCGTGGAACCACTTCCAGTTCGTGCTTTAGTGGCGCAACCGTCGAATCCGGCTCCACCTGCATATCGCGCTGAGGCGGCTACGGCGCAGCTCTACGTCGCATCTCGCCTTGACCTTTCCAACTTCTCCGGTGAATGCGTCTGCGTTGTGCCTGGTCGCTTGATGCTTTTTGGTGACAGAACCTCAGCGCCAACAAGCTAGCTGCTTCCTCAAGACAACAACGCATAGAAAAAAAACATGGACAAATATTTCACAAAATTCACTTCGAAGAGTCTTCAACGTCCGATCCGTACCAGCATTACTGCTGCCATGCCGCTATATTAGAAGCTGGTGCTATCTTGAAAGCTATGTTGTAAAGAAAGCGGGTAGGTTTTCTAGCTGCGAGAACTGTCTGGAGATCATCACTGCTACCAATAATTTCGCACAAAGAGCTGTCCTTCCAAAGGTGAGATCTTTCGTTCCTGGCACGTTGAAGCACTCGTTACAACAAGACTTTTACAAATGGTTAACGGTATTGAATCTGTCACTGAGCAGAAAACACTGGACAACAAAGTGTTCGGTTACTTGATTTGTGCTATGGCGCTAGAACTTTAGAAACAATCTCTCGTCCTTGTAGTCTGCTTCACGCCCTCAGAAGAGCTTTTCGCACAAATTATAAAGTTTTATCTCGTTACAAGCATGCATATTTCTGCAAAGTTTCTGAGGCTGCAAAATGACCAGAGTGTACAAGTGAAGACAACAGGGAAGAGGACAAAGCTTCTTTACAGGCATTCTGGTTTAATTGCCAGCTAGATGTGTTGAATGAAATTTGAACGACAACAAAGTATCATGAGTACCTTTCTAGCATAACTGCTATTCAGCCTTTGGATACATTTCTAAAATTACGTTCTAAATCATAAATAATCTTCCTCCGGTATTGTTGAACATATTTATTACTTTTCATTACATGGGCCAAAATTTCGAATGTTTCTAAGACGTTGAGAGCAGACCAGTTTCACCTTGCTAATGACCGAAGAAAAGCATTATTTAAAGCGAAGGGCTCCTGCAGCCGACATAACCTCTTACGGAGGGCAAAACGCTTGTCAGGAACACGTTTTTGGCATGCTTCAGTGAGAACATGTGTTATCCAGCGATAACATTTGGTTAAAAATGGCAGGGTGTAACCATGTGCAGCTAAACTCACCGGATATCTTCGTAATTTTTTGTCTTCTTGTTCGCATCGGCTTTGCGAGCTGCGGAGCACACACTCCAGTGGTTCAAGATGTTTTACCCACCATGCGTTGTGTGTTTATACGTCGTTGACGCAGATCTCTGTCCAGGGCTACCCTTTACTTGACTAAAAGATGTATGCTATGTGCACTGAAAAATCCTGTGACACCACACCCGCAACGTTCTGCAATGAACGGTGGCGTCACAATTTTGATACGGCTGTGAGGGGAGACCTACAACTGGAGGTACTTAGTAACATTTTACTCGTACCAGTCGCATTTTTCTGGAACTTGGAGGGAACAGACGGTGAAAATGTCTAGCTGTGTCTGGTGACGCATGCTATGCGGCACAGCATTGATTCATTTTGAAACAGTCACCCCGCTTCACTTCTAGTTCTGAGAGATCTCAGATTTGTGGTCAATTTAGTCATAATAACATCGATCCTGCCGGCACGTCTACGTCGCAAAATACATGCACCGATGAGCTTGGAACAAGTATTAGTTTCCTAGAGTATTCTGCCCATCTAATCAGCCAGAAAATAGAAATGAGCTGCGTTGTTAACGTGTAAAAGCTTCTGAAGCAGCTTTTCTGAGGCAGGGGTGGCGGGGAATCATAACAAATGCGCTATTTTTGGCAAGCGGCAACAAAAGCGCTATTTTTGGCAAGCGGCGGAAACGGGAGTTTTACCCTCCGAAATAAGGTGCTTTAATAATTCTGTAACCATGAAAAGGTAAGCGCTCATCGGCAACACGGTACCAACGCATATCCACGCATGGCCGCGAGGGGCAGTCGGCAGCAGCTGGCCGCGACGGTTCCGCCACCTGGCGACAGGCGCAGATATGTGCAAGCCATGGATGCATGGGGAGATTTAGGAGTCTTAATACTGACCCTATCTCTCCCTAGGCTTTGTTACACGATTTCATCGACAAGCGAAGATTTCTTTTTTTTACCCAGGTGAAGAGGGCATGGAACCTGGCTTCGAACCACAGTATTCTCTTAAACGAGGAAGCATAGGCTCTACCTCCACATAAACGCTGTGCTGTGTTTACGTGAGGGCTCAAGTTCGTACGCCTTGACCAGTACGTCTAAGCAGAGGCACAGGTCAACTTTCCATGCTGTATGGTATCTTTCGAACTAACTTCATTCAGACTATCGTTATAATACTGGTCAAGTCAGCAGCCACACGCAGCTGTCTGACTTTGCGAGAAAACAAACCGACACAACATATGTCCTCAAACGTTTTGGCGACACCACAGCTAATGCTCCAAAATTGGCGGTACATGCTCATAACCGCCAGACCACTTCTTTCTTCTATGTTGTCTTCACTAAAATTCTTTCTTTTATTAGCATTCCTTTGCTCCAAAGCGTAAACTGTCCTCTCCTTAACATTTTAGGTCATTAGACCAAATCTTAATTCAAAAAGTTTCGCTTGAACCTCGTTGTATAGTAGTCGAAGGTGCACTGAGATTTGTCGGTTGTGGTGTTTATTTAGCTGCACTATGAAGCGACTTTCACCCCACCTGTCGCATGTACACGCGTATCCTGCCCCTGTTGACGCTACAACAAAAAAGCTGATGCTAATTCTGCCGCAAGACAGTTTTCAGGCAGCCCACTACACACGTGAGCCCTCGTCGCCACCCAGCATAGGTATGCGAACCGCCCATATCAGACTCACCAGTGAGATCGCGTTTTGAACAAGTAATACTCTAATGAAAACTGTGAGAGCAGCCCGGAATACCTTGCCACAATCATCAGCACTGACACTCGCATGAGCCGCAATGAAACAGGGGGCGAGCTGGGGATCCTGTAATGAGCTCCTGTCTGTTAGAAAAAACGTTCTTACACGTACATGACAGGTCTCACAATCACTAGGTGGAGTCCTCATTACAGGAGCCCATTGGCGACCGCCGCGGCTCGGGCCTCTTATTTTACATCCCAGCAATACGCATTAACACGCTGGCCATAACGCTCCAGCTCGTAAATGGAGTGCACAGAAGCGAAGGAGTACGCCAGAGAGACGGCTTTTGCACAAGCATTTATAATTTCATAACGGTTACACAAACTCTACCGAAGGCTTATGATCTTGTCTTCCTTCAAACCAAAACAAGTAATATAGAGTCAATAGATAGAGGGGGTTGTGGAGAGGCCACACATACCAGCGCTGCAAGACGCAAGCACAAAACCAAGATCACAGGATCCAAGTTGCAGGAGAGCGAGAACGGGACATGCATAATGGTTTTCAATCAAAGTGCACAGTGGCAGCAAGATTTCGAAGAGGACGAGATGCATTTGTCATTGGTGGAAGCCATACTTTTATACAAAATCAGCCCGAGCACCTTTACAATAAATACATATTGTAGACAGTGCAACAAGAATTTGAAAGACCCCTTTTTCAGGAAAGCACTAAACCAAGCGGGGAATGCTCCGCTAGTCGCACCAGATTTCAATGTGGCAAGTCATATCTGGGGCTACAGCCACAAACCCCAAAAGAGAAGACGATTAGCCAGCCTACTAACTGAGGAAGGCATCAGAATTGTGAGTGACCCTAACAAGCCAAGGATGCTAAGAAATAGCGTCAGCACAGACACGTACCCACACCTACCACTGGAAAAGAATTCTAGGAGGGGAGATTGAAACAGGAGTGGAGAAAAATCGAAGCCGCTGTTATTAAAAGGTGATCATTAGGACAGAATACAAATAAAGCAAAGAAAAGCAAGAACAGAAGCAGGACTAACGGGCTGGAACAAAGCAGAGACGGGCGGAAGAATTGACACCCTACAATGCATGGGCCGAACAAGTCGATGGCAAAATCTCACAACATACGAAAGGCATAGAGACAATTATCGAAACTCCAGCAATAGACGCGCATTTGCTACACGTATGGGAGGCCAGAAGAAGCATGAATGTGAGGAACAAGCAACGGCTCAACAAGAAGATAGCAAAACGAATAGAGGAACTCGCCAAAAATGAGCAGGGGAGGAGGGGGCGGGGGCTGCCAAGGCCGACTGGCTAAAAAGTAAAATAAATTGAACAAAAATATGGAGCCTCCTACGGTTTCTAGTCGACAGAAAAAAATCAAGGTGAAGCAGACGGTAAAATTCACTAGAGCGCTACATGCTGCGAGAAGGAACTAATAAAGGAGGTGACGCCTAAATAATTTCAGATCGGTAAAAAAACACGGCATTGCCAGACTACAGAGGAAAGCAGAATCCGGGATTGCGAAGAAAAATATCGATCAATGTGGTAACGATCCTCGTGCCGTAAATGACAACGCAGACGAGCTCGGACAGGGACTGAGTCGCAGTCAAGATGCGAGTCAATCTCGATGAAGCCTTACTAATGATACTAATATAATTATTTAATAGCTACTTCGAGTATCCAAAAATACCTCAGGACTGAAATACACGTGAGGCAATCTTGATTCCAAGCCGCAGAAAATCAACACATTTACTCTTAGACCAATCTCGCCCACATTGGGCTCAAGGAAACTTTTTGAGTAAATAATCGTGAAAAGGATCTACCGAGGTGCAGCATATCTGAAGCTATAATAGTATCAGATCCTAAGGCGGCATTTGAGAATGTCAGTCATGAGGAAATACTAAAGAACCTACTGACCACAAACTGCGGTTGAAGAACGTACAGATACGCGTATGTTGCAGACTTCGTAGCCACACGCACGGAAAATCTCAAAGAAGCCAACATATAAACATAGTTGAAAGGATGACCCGAGAAGGTGTCGGCTCTGTCAAGCACTGTGCTCCTGTGCAGCCTTAAATTTCGATATACTCAGCACGAAATAGCTGATGAACTTCACTGGTGGTTCGTTATACACCGAAGTAAAAAACTTTTCCGTGGTAAAACGCCATATAATGTACAAGGTTCTCTAAGAGAGCTTCCCCGGTACGCGGTTTTTTTTATTAATTATTTTCTTACTCAAAATGCTTCTACAGCCAAGATTGTGTACATACATAGCATCTGGAAGGCGTATTTCTCAATGCCGTGTATTTGCGCAAAGAGAAATAAGTCGTATTGTTCAAGTCATCAAGAAGGACCGGAAACATCCACGTAACGTTAGCTCGTATTCTCTTATATTTTTTAAAAAAGCCATTCGGTATGTTGATTGCAGCCGCTGGTCAAGTACCGGTCATCGTCACCACTTTTATCACTGGACAGCACTCAGTCTTGTCAGAAGCATGCAATAAATTCCAAATCAAAAAACAAATACATGTGGGCGAATGAACTAATAGTACTTCAGTTTTGTAGCCTTCAGCAAGACCGCTCTAAGGATCACTGACATCCGTTGAAAACACAATCAACTCTTGGCTTTTGCATGAAAGTTGTTGATCTGAAGAGAAACAGAGCTTTATGCGGAGCTCTGGAGAGGCACGGAATCCCTAAGTGGAACTAATCTCGAAGTTTTGCGCGTGTATTTTTTTAGTTTGTATAGTTTTCAAGCCTTGAACTGACAGCCAGTCACATTGTCTTCCCGGCTTTCACATTGAAGAAGTACGGAGACATTCCGCATTTTGGGAAATAATGAAAAATTACGAGTGACATAATGGGAAACCTCTAGCGCGCAGAACGTCTTTGCAGATTACTTATTTTTCAACAGTTTGTTTCATATAGGTTTCAGGGAAGCGTGTAACTTGTGAATAAATTTAAAGCCGTAGTTATAGCAAGAACATACCTTAAAATGTTTTAGAGCGCAGTTTTTAGCGCCCGATCATGGGTTGAGCCGTATCACAGCCGGTTGTGTAACCGCGCCGTACATTAAATAAACAAATAAAAATAAACATCGCCTTGACTATATTTCAAACGCACGGCGGCGCGAACACATCAACTTCGTTGGCTTCTGCACGAGAGGGAAAGGCTATCGCGGCATTTTTTCGTTATTGCCTGTTGCGGCTAATACAACTACCACCACCTTGTTGATTGGAATGACATCAAACTTAATATACGCTTTTATTTTAACAAGAACATTCATCACTTTATTGAATTCATCACAGAAACCTTGGTTCATGAGGAAGACACGCAGCTTACATACGTTCGCAGAAAAATGACTGCACACCGGGATCACGATTTCTGACTGCCATTCAACACTGCCAGATCGCATGCAAGCCAAGAAGAAACAGCACGTCATATGGAATCAGCTCCTTGTGAACAGCGAGAAACCGAATATCTCTGGCTCTGATCGGCAGGTCCTTTTTATGGTTACATTGCAGGACGTCCCAAAAAGAATAGAGCGTCCCAGCAATTGTGAAATACTTGGTCGACAAACACTGGTTATCTACATTGGAGGCAAATAGTTCTCCGTGGCAGAAACAAGCCTCTCACTTGTACTCAAGTTTTCATAGGCAACGCATTGGTATGCAGTTTAAAGAAAAAATGTTTTAACTTCCAGAGGGATCATTTTCTTAACCCGTTTTAGAACATTTATATACATGGCGTCCGCAGTACAGGAGCTTCCACAATGGTTCTGAGAGCATGTCTACTATATCTCAATTCATCTATGCGTGTCACATTGACGAGGTACTCCATTCAAAATCGCGTCGTCAGAATTGTACAAGCACTAACGACTTTTCTCATGTACCCGCTAGCAAAATTCTGAGAAAGTCTTTAAAAGAAACAGCTGACCACTCTTCGCCCTAAACTGCAGCACACTCTCGCCCTGTGCACAACACATTTTCGTCTTCTTGAACTCATGCTACTACCGAACTAATATTGTTGCCAGACGTGCGAACGACACAGCAGAGCAAAACTATGAGCCTACAGAGCTGTAGACACGGACTGAGCTGCGCTAAAATGTCGCATTGGGAAGAATTGTAATCGTTGTCAGAATGTTTTCTATCCCAAGGTGTCACGACTGATGTCTCGACGTGGTGTCTTAACGCACCGCTTTTTACTTCTGCCGTAAGTTGTCTCTGTCGCCCGTGAATACGAAATTACTTTAGATGGTCTCAGTGTGTTACAAACGGTACCTGCTATTTGGGACCATTTGTATAAGCCACTAAGCCCTAGCAATACCCAGTGAAGTGTTTATGTTTTCAAAACTTCCATGAATATAGAGAAATTCAGTGACTCATGGCTCTCCTAATGTGTCTTCCCAACAACAAGCGGTAGTCGATTCCTATTTGCGTGCTTAGGATATGAAGGCAAGAGAAACCTCGGCGGCGTCAATCTGCACCACTTCCGGTAGCGCGGCGCCCAATCTTTCCAGTCACGTCTACCAGCGGTGAGGTGGATGCGGCAGCCATCGCTGACGAGCCTCTATCTTCCATTTGCAGCGAGAAACTCCGGACTGGCGAGACTCCCTGCGTGAACGTGGGGGACTTCCGCAATCCCGCTGACGAGAAGATTACGCAAATAACCGCCTGGAAAGCAGACTGCATTATCGGACCGCCGAGTTGTCTGGCAAAATGTTAGCTGGAAGCGGGGCCAATTTTCTCTGAAAGCCGCCAGAGCCGAAATTGTGAGCCGCGCTTCTAATCTTGTTCCACCAACCGCGCATCACGCAGGTTCAGTGTAGCAGACGGAAACTATGCCTTTCACGGGTTCTCCCTGGAAGGAAATTTTCTCGCATTCTATCGATTTTACGGCACCAGCGCTATGCTTCCGAGCGCAAAATTAAAAATAGATTTGCGCCGCAGAGCAGTTACAGATGTGACACTTCTGGGGTTTTTGGACGAAATGGTAAGCTCAGTCTTTTGTGTGGGCCATGAACTGTTACTAGCAGGTTCAGTTCCGTTAGATGCGTAGAAAAAGCGTGTGGCTGCTCAGGGCTAGTTCAGTAGTTTAGGTAGACACCACTGGCCCGTCTTGTATTCACTGTTAAATGTAGAAAGGTTTAATAAATAACCCCCACGTGCCAAATGTTCTGCGTGTACGACAGGGTATTTCGTGTAGTATCCCTTACTCGATTTCCAACAGTATACAGTGAGCCTCTATGTCATGTGCAAGAAATCAGAAAAAACTGAAAAGATGTCTTGTATAACATTTTGCGGGCTGTATTGTAGGTTGAAGAGGCCATGCAGACATCCTGTAAAAGCATTGCGTCCTCTGCGTTCGGTTTTGTGCATTGTGTCATTTCAAAAAGAATCGCTCTTTTTCAGAAGCTGATAGCAGATTGTACCGCATCGACATAATTGTGATTGCGCAAAAATGCAATAAAGGTTTGTGCAATGTGACGAAAAAAGCCTCCACGCGTATTGAGAGCGCGGTATTGGATCCGATGTTTAATGTTTCAAGTCTTAGGCACTGAGTTTGCCCAGTGTCTGACATGTGGAACGGCTCAAACGTCGATGTAAAAAGAAATATTTCACTCATTGAAACGCATATTATCATTCTGAAATAAAGAATTGAGATACTAACTATTGCAATAATGTGGAGGAAATGCGATAGCACTGTTCTTTCAATCGCCATTTATTCAAATTGCATTTTTATGCGAGATGTATTTTTTCCTCATCTCTCAATCTCTAATATTCGGTTGTTTGGTAGCTCCGGCTATGGTAATTACGGAAAAAGTGTCACATTCATAGATAGCAGCGAGTCCTCATACCACTGCTCACGTAGCGATGGAGCGATTAAGCGGTGAGCCACTGCACCGGCGGGTGGCTGTTTAAAACGGAGCAATCTCTGGTGCTTGTGCAACAAAGGTTTTGTGTCTCCGAACAATACGGAGAAGAAACAGCTCCCAAAAAATACAAATTTTGCCCTGAGCGTTCTTCTGAGAGCTGCCTATTTTGGACGTAGGCCAGCTGCTGTCTCAGACATCATTTATCTAGTGATTGCCATTTTTGCTTACTTATTATTATTCCAGCACCTTCCTCCTCTCCCCGACATGTAGAGTTGGAGCGGGAGGAGAATGGGAAAGTTGGCAGGTGGTAGGTGCAGAGAGAGAAGGCCCTCTAAACGCAGCCTGCTATGGTTGGACAGGTGGTGGCTTCACACAGAGACCGACGCTGACTGACGCAGCCTCCAGATAATTTTCGCTTTCATAAACTTCCTAATGGTAGCTCGCTAAAAATAATTTAATTTAAATATTTTGATCATTTTTTAATTAGCTGAAGTCCCTGGAGACCTTTGACAACATCAGGAATTTTGAACTGGCTTCAAACTGTGGATCTCGCTTTTACGTGTTGGTTCATCTCGGGCGCCCGCAAAAGGTAGAGCATTTGCGGAGCGCTCGACGAGTCCTGACTGCCGAGTAGAGTAACGCTCCTTTTTAAAACGAACTAAGTGTCCTCCTCAGAGAGATGTTTCACGAGTTGAAGGATAACGCAGACCCCGCACTTGCTCTGTCATGGGAAGCACAACTTGGCTTTTCTGTGGTGCCCACGAATAACGATGTCTCCCTCGCCACCTACACTGTTCCGTTTGCAATTGCCTGTTCTTGCTCCTCTACGCAGCGATTCTTGCAGAGGCCTTGTGCTGATTTTCTCTCCTTAACTGCAAGCATACCTACAACAATATAGACAGGAACTCACCGGGGTCAAACCCGGCCTCGGAGGCCGCGTCTCGATGGAGAAGCAATGCAACAGGCGCCCGTGTGCTGTGCGATGTAAGTGCACGCTAAAGATCCCCAGGTGGTCGAAATTTTTCCGGAGTCATCCACTACGGCATCTTTTCCTCGTTTTCTTGCTTCAGACCCTCCTTCATCGCTTCCCTTACGACGCGGCTCGAATGTCTACCGTTATATGAAACTACTCCGCAGTTTCCTTAATAATAATAATAATAATAATAATAATAATATTAATAATAATAATAATAATAATAATAATAATAATAATAATAATTGTTTTGGGAAAGAAATGGCTCAGTATCTCTCTCATATATCGTTTTACACCTGAACCCGCCGTAAGGGAAGAGATAAAGGAGGGAGTTAAAGAAGAAAGGAAGAAAGGTGCCGTATTGGAGGGCTCCGGAATAACTTCGACCACCTGGGGATCTTTAACGTGCACTGACATCGCACAGCACACGGGCGCCTTAGCGTTGTTCCTCCATAAAAACGCAGCCGCCGTGGTCGGGTACGAACCCGGGACCTCTGGATCAGTAGTTTCCTTTCCTCAAATACCAAATTTAATTTCTTTTTTTTCACACGTACACAGATGTCGGAGCTCTATGTTTACGGGAGCCAAAAAGACAGATGTTTGTGTGGTAGCGAGTAAATTTGTGCCGGAAACAGAAGAACGCAAATACCACAACATACAGCTAGAACCACGTCATGAAGCTTTAGTCAGACCTTCGTGAATATTGCTCCTCTACAAGGTTTCATCAGACACTACACAGAATGTAGAGAGCCCATAATACCTATGCTAAAGTCATAACCGTGACCAAAGCAGTTGCCATAACGATAGTTGTGAAGCACCGTTAAGCGTAGGACTAATTCTAAGCAACGCAGAGTGCATTTATTTTCACTGACTTGAAATTTAGTGGCGTCCTCTGAGCAATCAACTTGGTTCCCTCGCAGGTGCTTGCCGCAGATATCTGCTAGAAGCGGCGTTCACTCCGCTGTCCAAATATTTGATTTATCGGTGAAGTGGCGGGAAAAGAATTAACGTGTGATGCCTCGAGTAGTCTTAGCGCTGCGTGTTGAGCTGTTTGGTTTTTCCAAAAAAAGATCACAAATATCAGATGACAGCAGCGGGTAACAGTGAGCACACAGTGAATGGACATGAACAGTTATCATACTGCTTTTGTTTTTTACACGGGAGGTTTGAGGCGTTGGTGGTTTTTGCGGGCAAATGACATGAACACATCGCCTGTGTCGGGAAGTGCGACACCACAAAGGGAGTGCGTTCCAAATTATCTCAACTGTGAGAAGACGCGGATGTGAATAGAGGATTTCAGACAGGGGCCCTGCCTGTGCACCCATTTTTACCTCCGAGTCCTAACCCTGTTCCGATAATGTTAGACAATCTTGCTCGAGCTTCCGCTTTGTCCAGTCCGTTCAAAAAGTAACGACCGGAATATACAGGCTCGCTGCTCTCGAAAAAGGCCAGTGTGCAGCCTGACTTTCTCTGCCGTGACATTTCATCATATCACTGATTGATGATTAAGCTCTGGCACCCGCCAAGAGTAGCGTATAAAGATGACATATGACGTTGTATGAGGTGGGGATGTTAGCATATTTGTTCACCACCACAGGTCGCCTAAAGCGCTTTCAGGTGCTGACCTCCAAATTTCTTCTCCCTGTAATCAGCAATCTCATCCAATACTCGTAACCTTATTACTCTATCCCACTCCCTGCATTCAGCTGCTGCCTCACGTTTATGTAAAGCTCTCCCCAGTTGTCATTAATATGTATTAGGAGTGCTGTACATGGCTTTCTCTTAACTTTTGTTTTACCCATTGTAGCGTAAACTTCATTTTGTTCTTCGCTTACTTGAAATGACTGCTTCTGTTGCTTTAAGAAGCAGTTACCGTTTTAATTCTCATAGTTTGCTCTCAGCCTTGATCCTCTTTTTTGCTTCATGTAGCGGATCAAACGTACCATCTCTAGTTATTTGATGACAAAACTGAATTTATTTATATATGTAGCTTATTACAAGCATGGTCTGTAAACATTAAAAAGACTTCTTTTTACTTTTTCAGATGGCCAGTGGTTGCCGGCAGAGTAAACAGGGTGATATAAGCGCGCTTGACTTATTGTGTAATGGAAACAAAAATAAATTCTATGAAGTGGTTTAATTATTCACCCAGAAAAAAAAACGAGTAATCAAAGACAATACGTGGAGGTAATGTGGTTCTTTTCTTTTCTGTTGAGAGCTCAATGAGTTGCACTTTTTATACCCTTTTAATAGCATTGTTTTTAATAAATAAAATGTTTTTTCAGTCAGCTGGGACTTTCATTACAGTTAACCACCGTTTCTCTAAATGTTTTTTAACTTTTGCTTGCATTGCAGGAAAAAGGCTACCTCTGCTAAATCTGTTCACGAACACCCAAAGCCCTGCTAGTAAGAACAACCGAATCCTTTGTGCTGCTATTCGCACTAATCCTGTTCTCTCAGTTGCCTTCATATTTTATAGTTTGCATGATTCACTTATCTCTTGTGCAAACACTAAACTACGGATATTCTCGCCTTGCATCTGAACTCTCTTTTGCACAGCGTCTCATCTGCAAGAGAACATATAACGAAAAGCTTATCCCGGAATGGATTCGCTATGCGCACATCTAGCACAGCTTACCACGTTCGTTTATACTTGCTTCTTGCGTAGCAGTGTCAAGTTGCTCGATTCTGCCACAGAGCGTTGTTCTCTATTGGTTCCCTGTAGATTTATTTGATAGTCTCTTCGTTTTCAGCTTGCCTTGCACTTTATTCTGGAAGCCCCGAATGGAAGATTCGAGACTTCTGGCTCCTAGGAAGAAATTTAATGGTTCTCTTCGGCGGGCGCTTTATTTCTTGCGGAATGGCGGGCCGCGGTGCTGTAAGCACCGAATATCTCGGGTATTGCGCGCAGAGATCACTTCCTTATTCGCAGATCCGTTAAAAACTCTGCAAAAGGCGTTTTTTTTAGGAATTCACGCGCACGCAGAAAAAAAAAGATGCTGGGTCGGATCCCTCCTGTAGTCTTACGAATGCTTTGCATACCTCCGTTTCCTTTCTCTATTTTATGCGATGGTGTGTGCCTTTTTCCACACGCTTTTCGCACTCTCTAGAGTACTTCAGAATATTAGACGCTGTGTGGCCTCCTATTTATCATCAACTTTTCATTCAAATATTTTCTTTAGACTCGTTTGACCAGCGGAACTCGGCAGGATTTTCTAAGCGCTGCTTTTATTCCTGCTCTGTCTTGGCGCAGGGAATCAAACGCTGCCCACTTTTGGCCTCAATGCGTTGGCTTCACATCCTACCGCGAAACGGCAACTGCTGTATTGAATTGAAAAACAAAGAGTCAGTGGGAATAGCCAGTTTCATTCCTGCTATCACTGAGAATATTGAAATCAGCATTTTATCTAACTGCACCAAGTTTTCATGAAAAGATGGGTCAAATTGATCCAATTTTTATATTGCAGTACGTTCCATGGATTGGGAGCGACTTGGAGCGGGGCTCTGTTTGCACTGAGGCGGAAAAATAAATTTATTTTAATTGCCTTTATAATTATTGAATTTACAGTGACCATTAAAATAGAAAAATTGAGGGGTAGCCTGTGCACGCAACCTCTGCACAGAGGAATGAAAATGAAAAAGATAGATAGATAACGAGGAGCAGGGAATGGCAGGGATTTTAACCAGAAAGGAGTTCGGGTGTGCTACCCTGCACTGGTGAAGAGGGATTAGAGGACTAAAAGCAGGAAGAGAGAAGGGAAAAAGGCATAACACACACACACACACACACCTAAAACGCTGTCACAATTTGTCACTCAATCCAGTC
Source organism: Amblyomma americanum (assembly GCA_030143305.2). Lineage (NCBI taxonomy): Eukaryota > Metazoa > Arthropoda > Arachnida > Ixodida > Ixodidae > Amblyomma > Amblyomma americanum. The sequence continues at coordinate 328 of JARKHS020013658.1, read as the reverse complement.
GCTCTCAAGTAGGCAAAGAGTGCCTTGTATGCCTTGAGGCCAGTCGACTGTTGTCGCCACGGACCGAGGATCTTTTGCTCTGTTAATGGGCGTGAATCGAACCGGTCCAAGGCACAACACAGTGCATGTCTTGCACTCACAAATGCAGGGCACTCGCAGAGAAGATGAGCGATGGTCTCCTCACAACCGCAGCTCTCACAGGCAGGGCTGTCGGCCATCCCCATCCGGAAAGCATAGTAATTGGTAAATACAACACCGATCGATAAACGGCATAACATCGTTGCGTCGCGACGTCCTAAGTTACGCGGAAGAAGAAGGCGCAGTTCAG
>JARKHS020013657.1:47500-52102 GCA_030143305.2 Amblyomma americanum | reverse complement strand
CGGCAAAGTCCACGAGTACGGCTCGTGTGGTGCGCCGCGATGCCGGCCGCGCTGCCGCGCCCGCGATTTGGCCAGGTCCCGCGGCGGAACCGCGGTACCGACAGAGGGGCCGATGGCGCCACGGCAAAGTCCACGAGTTCGGCTCGCGCGGGGCGCCGCGAAACACGCGCGCCGCGATGCCGCCGGTGGGTGCCCCACGATTTGCGCGGCTCTTGCGGCGAAGGCGCCTCGAGCACGGCGCCAAGCGCCACGGCAAAGTCCACGAGTTCGGCTCGCGCGGGGCACCGCGAAACGCGCGCGCCGCGATGCCGCCCGATGGGCGCGCACGATTTTCGCCAAATTTACGCCGAGATCGGCACGAGTACGGCCACTTACCAACCCACGGAGGTCTGGGTACTTATCGCTGCTACTCTATGGGGGTCCTTGTGGCGCAGTCGGTGGCGTGCGCCCGAGCGCGCGCGCGCCGTGCGGGTCTTGATATGCGGCCTCGTGCCCAGCGTGTCCCCGTCCCGTGGACCCCACGGCATTCGTCTGCAGCCTCATCCGCGTCTGCGATAGGAGCTGGTTGTCGGACGACGCTGTTCCCACGTGTTACGAAGTGTGTTCCGTGCTACCCGGACTCGATTCCGTGCGACTGCGCGAAGACGCGGGCGTGTCCCGTCGTGCGCACTGGTGGGCGCGTTACAAATGCTTTGCCTAAGGGCGCGTGCTCTCTTGCCGCGCGGTGATAACCGGGCCTTCGGGTCGGGTGAGAGGGGCCCCGATCGGCCGCGACAGGGCTCCCTTGAGGAGCGACAAGGGTTTGCCTATGCATCTACCTGGTTGATCCTGCCAGTAATCATATGCTTGTCTCAAAGACTAAGCCATGCATGTCTAAGTACATGCCGAAACAAGGCGAAACCGCGAATGGCTCATTAAATCAGTTATGGTTCCTTAGATCGTTTCTTTCTACTTGGACAACTGTGGCAATTCTAGAGCTAATACATGCATTGAGCCTGAAGGCCTTTGGCTGACGGGCGCTTTTATTAGACCAAGACCCATCGGGTTCTGCCGTACTCTGTGGTGACTCTGGATAACTTTGTGCTGATCGCATGGCCATGAGCCGGCGACGTTTCTTTCAAATGTCTGCCTTATCAACTTTCGATGGTAGGTTACTTGCCTACCATGGTTGTTACGGGTAACGGAGAATCAGGGTTCGATTCCGGAGAGGGAGCCTGAGAAACGGCTACCACATCCAAGGAAGGCAGCAGGCGCGCAAGTTACCCACTACCGGCACGGGAGGTAGTGCCGGTCCTCTCTTGGTGCCCTTCATTGGTGCGTCTCGAGGAGGCCTGCGCTTTTACTTTGAAAAAATTAGAGTGCTCAACGCAGGCGAGTCGCCTGAATAAACTTGCATGGAATAATAGAACAAGACCCCGTTTCTGTTCTGTTGGTTTTTGGAATACGGGGTAATGATTAAGAGGGACAGACGGGGGCATTCGTATGCCGCGCTGGAGGTGAAATTCTTGGACTGTCGCAAGACGAACTACTGCGAAAGCATTTGCCAAGAATGTTTTCTTTGATCAAAAACGAAGTCAGAGGTTCGAAGGCGATCTGATACCGCCCTAGTTCTGACCATAAACGATGCCAACCAGCGATCCACCTGAGTTACTCAAATGACTCGGCGGGCAGCTTCCGCGAACCCAAAGTCTTTGGATTCCGGGGAAGTATGGTTGCAAAGCTGAAACTTAAAGGAATTGACGGAAGGGCACCACCAGGAGTGGAGCCTGCGGCTTAATTTGACTCAACACAGGAAAACTTACCGGCCCGGACACTGGAGGATTGACAGATTGAGAGCTCTTTCTTGATTCGGTGGATGGTGGTGCATGGCCGTTCTTAGTTGGTGGGAGCGATTCGTCCTGGTTAATTCCGATAACGAACGAGACTCTAGCCTATTAAATAGGTGCGGGGTTCCCAGCACCTTACAACCTTCTTAGAGGGACAAGCGGCTCCTAGCCGCACGAAACAGAGCAATAACAGGTCTGTGATGCCCTTAGATGTCCGGGTCCGCACGCGCGCTTCACTGAAGGAAGCAGCGTGTCTTTATCCCTGTCTGAAAAGACTGGGTAACCCGTGGAACTTCCTTCGTGATTGGGATAGGGGCTTGCAATTGTTCCCCTTGAACGAGGAATTCCCAGTAAGCGCGAGTCATAAGCTCGCGTTGATTACGTCCCAGCCCTTTGTACACACCGCCCGTCGCTACTACCGATTGAATGATTTAGTGAGGTCTTCGGACCGATGTCCGACGCGGCCTTTCGGTTGCGCCGGTCTGTTGGAAAGATCACAAAATTTGATCATTTAGAGGAAGTAAAAGTCGTAACAAGGTTTCTGTAGGTGAACCTGCGGAAAGATCATTACCGGATTGTGCTTGTCACACCCGGCGCCGCCCCCCGCTTAAAAGCGGGGGAAGGCCTCAACCGCGGAGTTGCCGAGATTCTGATGCCGCATCTCTGCAAAAATTGTTACGCCCAGCGGAGGTCCGTCACCAAGGGAATGTCGGACGGACTGCTTCCGTGGGTTCGAACGGCGTAACGCACCAATCTGGTGGGCTTTCGGTCTTCGACACTCGTTGTCGGAGACTCGAACGTAGCCGGTAGGCTGGCCGAGGGAAAAGGCCGGCCCGCTGCCAAGGGAACGGCGGCGGCTGCTGCGAAGTACGAAAGGAACCGCAGCTCGCTGGCTCTCGTTAGAGTTGCGACCGAGTCGGTAGGCCTGCCGAGGGAAAGGCCGGCCCGTCGCCAAGGGAACGGCGGCGGCTGCAGCGGAGTACGAGAGGAAACGCGGCTCGCCGGCTCCGGAAAAGTAACTCTTCGCAACAACGCGCGCGCGGCGGGACGCGTGCGGCCCAGTACTTATAAGAAACGGCCGCCGCAAGAGGCCTCGACGTGCGGGCGCGATGTCTGAAGCCGTGCCGACGGGGCGAAAGGAGGCACCGGGAAAGAAGGGACGAGGGGTTATAATCCCGCATTTTGAACGCACCTGTGGCAGCGGAGTTCTCCTGCTGCTTCGTCCTTCCCAGCCTTCGAGTAGTCTGCCGGTGCGATACCGAAACGCCGTCCATGGCACTGTGGCCGGTGGGAGTCCTGTTGCGGGAGTAGTCTGACGAACGCCCGTCTGGCGGCTGTCCAAGTACGCGCTGCGTAGCCACGGCTAGGCGGTGCGTGTCTCTTAAGCGAAGCAATGATGTGGCGAAATGGTCGGATAGGGCGCAGCACGAGGGCGCACACTTGGGGCGGCGGACTCGAGGTGCATTTCTGAGCTAAAGATGACCCCTTCCCCAAAGAGGGCGCAGCGGTGGTCGGCAAAGAACCTTCCACACAGAGCTACCGCTGCTTGGGAGTCCGGGGGTGACGTCGCTGCGAACACAACGGCAGAACAAACGTGCTCGTGGAACGGCGCAAAGGCTCTGTGTTATTGCCCAATTGATGACGAAGTTACCGGTGTGCTTCCTGGTGAACCGATGGTCGTCGGACCCGTGCGACCGTTTAAAGAAAACGGGCTGAACAGCAAACCGTGAACAGCAAAAAAACGGCACCAGCGAAGACCGGAACTTGAGAGCGCCGTGCACGTCTGCCTTAGGATTGCCAAATGCCTCGTCGTCTCTAGCGACGCGCAAGCCACTGTCGCACACAAGCTTCGAAGAGACCTTGCTCGCCTCGGCTTTGAGGCACCGCGCAAGCATGCCGAACGGACGGCTGCTGGAACGTGGAATTGTCGGACGAAACTGCAGTCGGGGAGGCCAGGGGAGGAGCCCGGTGCCTAAAACCCTGGTTGTACTGTACGGAATTGAACAAACCAAATGCACGACTCTAAGCGGTGGATCACTCGGTTCTCGGGTCGATGAAGAACGCAGCCAGCTGCGAGACGTGGTGTGAATTGCAGGACACACTGAGCACTGATTCTTCGAACGCACATTGCGCCCTTGGGTCTTCCCTTGGGTTCGTCTGTCTGAGGGTCGGATCATATATCAAGAGAGACGCCGGCGCCCGGGGATGGCGCGGCCGGCGACTCGTTTTGACCGTGTCGGCAAAGAGGACGCCTCTGTACGAAACGCCGAAGATCCCTCGAAAGACTTTGCGAAAGAGGAGAGTGGGGTCGAACCCTTTCAGCCGCGCTCCAAGCGGCCGAGTCGGGTCGCCCTGCGCAGACGACGTAACGCGGGACGGCGGCTGCTAGCCGTAGAGCGTCTGGCCTCCGAAAGCGACCGCCGCAGGAAGAGATTACCTGCACGGAAAGCGCGGGTCCCGACGGGAGACGAGGCCGTGTGGACGGGCGGCAAAGTGTTGCCCGCTGGCCCGCGTACGTGTAGCCGAACTGCTGCGAGAAACGCAGATACGGGAGCGCCCTGTCCGGGCACGCCCGCGCGAGAAGAAGGGAGATCTCGCGCGGGGTGCGGGGAGGCGACAGGCGCGTTAAAGCGTTTCGTGCGCGGCAGTTTCGGGCAAGGCGCAGAGGCGCCCCGTGGCGCGGTGACGAAGGGGTCCCCCCGGACCCGATGCAGAGACCCCGCTTCGAAGAACGGGCGCGAAGTCGAGTAAGGGTCGAACGGGACGCGATCTCGTT
>JARKHS020013657.1:0-45000 GCA_030143305.2 Amblyomma americanum | reverse complement strand
CTGGAATGGGTTCACCCCGAGATAGGGACGGTGGCTCCGTAGAGCAGTGCGGCTCTTGCGCTGTCCGGTGCGCTCCTGTCGGCCCTTGAAAATCTGAGTGAGGGAGTGTGATTTTCGTGCCGGACCGTACCCATATCCGCAGCAGGTCTCCAAGGTGAACAGCCTCTAGTCTCTAGACCAATGTAGGTAAGGGAAGTCGGCAAAACGGATCCGTAACCTTGGGAAAAGGATTGGCTATGAGGGCTGAGCCGGTCGGGCTGGGGTCCAGAAGCAGGAATGGCACTGCACCGGGACTGGGCGAGGCTCGCCGCCGTCAAAAGCGGTGCGGCCGAGCCCGGACCAGCGTCGGGACCTTCCTGTGGAAAGCCACAGCTGTGCTTGTTCCGGGGGCTTCGTGCCCGAGGTTCTTGCTTCAGCCGGCAGAAAACAGCCAACTCAGAACTGGCACGGACCGGGGGAATCCGACTGTCTAATTAATACAAAGCATTGCGAGGGCCAGCATTGGTGCTGACGCAATGTGATTTCTGCCCAGTGCTCTGAATGTCAACGTGAAAAATGCCGCCGTGAAGAACGGCGGGAGTAACTATGACTCTCTTGTTTACCCCAATAAGGCCTGTTTACCCCAATAAGCCAAGTTTACCTTGAACAGCATGATTGCCCGCCAACTGCATCACATAGTCTAAACGAGTCCAGCAGGGGACCTGGCCGTGGCCAATATGTGGCAACAACAAGAGGACGCTGGTCGGACCAAGAATTGCGGGAGTTGGCCCGGCTGGAGGTTTTATACCGCGATACCCACCTGTTGTTACCGACTCTCTCTCAGAAGTTTCAAACCAGAACAGAAGATGCTATCGACCACATTCGTCGATCCAGCAAGTACAAATCCATCTTACAAGATTTGCTAGATTCTCTAGACCAAAGGTCTTTGCAAGTTCAGCCAAGTGCGTTGCCTGATACCGGACCTGTGGGGCCCCGTTATTCGCATTGCCGTTGGACGCCTTCGGACTTGGCCGCATTGGCGAATGCAGAAGTTGCTTTAGGGCCACCGAAAACCATAAACGCAGACCTCCATCGAGTCTTTAAGACTCGAACAGTGCAGGCAATCGCTAATGCACGTCACACAGAGGCTTACAGAGCAGCCCTACATCTCGCCACCCAGGTTACCACACAACCCTCGGTTCTAACACCCTTCTGGAACGCTTCAATGCAGGTTAGTTAGTTATATTGATTTTAATGGCGCAAAAGCAACTATGGCTATGATGCGCCAAACACAAGGTTAGGTTCTTGTTAAATGTTACACTTTTTATACCTAGAGTTTGTTTAAAACATTGGCTTCATTAAGAAACTTAAATATACTTGAAAGATCAACCAGTGCTTGATCACCTAAAAGCAACTTGGGGTGCAATGGGATGTATTCATTGTAGAGTGTTGTAAAATATTGTTTTCTCAGTTGTTCCAGTTTTCTGCATGAAATTAAAATGTGGTTTACAGTGAGTACATCGCCGCACATTTCGCAGAGAGGTTTGTCTTGTTTTGTCAGTAAAAAGTTGTGTGTAAGGTGTGTGTGCCCAATGCGTAGCCGACATCAAATAACTCCAGTAAAACGTTCTTGATGTCTACATGATTTCCATTCTCCTAAAACGGGTTTTATAGAATGCAGTTTGTTGTTTGCCTGTTCTTCCCATGCAGCCTGCCACTTAATTCTGAGTTTACTGTGCACTAATTTCAAAAAATCTCTGTGTGGTATGTTATCTTGTTTTATTTGATCAATTCGAGCTTGTGCTGCGCATGCATCTGCTTTCTCATTACCAACAATTCCAACATGGCTGGGCACCCAGCAGAATATAATGTTATGATTTTGTTTTTTTATTTTAATTATGTTATGTATGATGTTTCCTATAATGGGTTCAGCGGCGTTTCTACAGTGCAGCGCTTTGAGCATACTCAGTGAATCGGTGTAAATGACGCTATTTTTAATGTTTTCTTTTACTATTTGGTCTACGGCTACAAAGACTGCATAACTCTCGGCAGTAAAAACCGATGCATAATGTGGCAGTCGTATCATTTTTTTCATTTTTGTCTTGAATTACTGCACTTCCAACATGATTTTCTGTTTTTGACCCATCAGTGTAGAATTCAGTGAAGGTGTCATATTTTTCCTGCAGTTCAAAGAACTCTTGTAGTATGAGCTGATGTGGCATTTCCTTTTTATGTAAGTGTGTCAGTGTGAAGTCGCACACTGAAGGCAGGCTGTACCATGGTGGTAAATTTTCATATTTTTGTGCAATATTCGGCAGGGCATCCAGTACTCCTAACTCTTCACATTTATCTTCAAAGCGCATTATTAGTGGCCGGATGGATTGTGGTTTATTGTTAAATAATCTTTTGGATGGGCACTTGGTAACAATGGGATGGCAGAGATGTTTAGGAAGAGTACGGGTTTTTAGGACGTATGCGCATGTCAGTGTGACTCTTCTATCCTCTAGTGCAGGCTCATTAGCTTCAATGTAAAGACTGTTTACCGGGGATGTTCTATATGCTCCAGTTGATAGTCGCAGACCAAGATTATGAACAGGGTCCAGTCTTTTCAAGTAGGATGCTCTTGCTGAACCGTATACTATGCACCCATAGTCCAGCTTGGAGCGTACCAGAGAGCGATAGATGTGTAATAGGCATGTTCTATCGGACCCGTACCGTTTTCTCGAGAGCACCTTTAATATATTGAGGGCTTGGGATGCTTTCTTTTTAAGGTTGTTAATGTGTGGTAGAAATGTGAGTTTCTTGTGAAAAGTGAGTCCTAAAAATTTATGTTCTGGTTTAATTGGTAGTGTGGCTTGATTCAAGTATAGGTTGGGATTGAATTGTAGGCCTCGTCGCAATGAGAACAGAACAGCTACTGTTTTTTGAGGAGAGAACTTGAACCCATTTATCTCTGCCCAAGCAGCTAGTTTATTTAGTGTGATTTGTATTTGTCTCTCGCAGGACGATATGCTGGAGGAAGTGCATGCTATCTGTAGGTCATCTACATAAACCGAATACATTATGGACTTGGGTAATACTTTGGCTAAGGAATTCATTTTTACTACGAAGAGTGTCGTGCTGAGAATGCAACCTTGGGGTACGCCATTCTCTTGGGTGAAAGTCATGGAGAGAGTTGTTCCTAGGCGGACCCTAAATGTGCGGTTAGCCAGGAAGTCGTTCAAGCAGTTCAGCATCCTGCCTCGGATACCTAGCTCTGCTAGGTCGCGGAGGATACCGAACTTCCAGGTGGTATCGTATGCCTTCTCCATGTCGAAGAAGACCCCGATACACTGCTGCTTGTGGATGAACGCCTCCCGTATGGTGTTCTCTAGACGGACAAGGTGATCGGTGGTTGAGCATGCTTTTCTGAATCCACATTGATGAACATCTAATAGTTGCCGAGATTCGAGTACAAAGGTGAGTCTAATGTTTATTACACTTTCAAAAGATTTAGCAATGCAGCTGGTGAGGGCTATTGGTCTGTAATTGTCAGGACTTGGTGATTTTCCGGGTGTCAGAAGAGGTACTATTACTGCTTTCTTCCACTCCTCAGGTATTCGGCCAGTCATCCATATTTTATTGAAGAATTTTAACAGTGCCTGTACGGCTGTATCAGAGAGATGGGCAAGCATATTGTAATGCACATTGTCTGGGCCTGGTGCTGTCTTTTTACCGGAAGATAATACACTATTTAATTCCTGGAGCGTAATGGGCTGGTTGTAGTCTTCCTGCATGCCTGTTCCAAATGTAAGTTTTTGTTTTTCAGCTATAGCTTTGTGTTTCTGGAACGTGTTTGTGTAGTGGGATGACCTTGAGACTTCAGCAAAGTGCTCGCCTAATAAATTGGCCTGTTCTTCCAACGATGTTTGTGTACCAGGTGTTGTCAAAAGTGGAAGTGTGAAGGAAGTACGGTCACCAGTGAATTTACGGACTTTGTCCCACATTTTCTTTGATGGTATTGAACTATTTATAGAGGACACATATTTCTGCCAGGAGGTTTTCTCAGCATTCCTGCGCACGTACCGCGCTCTCGCCTTGGCCCTCTTAAAAGTGAGTAGGTTCTCTGCAGTGGGGTACCGACGCAGGGTGCCCCATGCTTTATTTTGCTGTTTTTTTTGCAAATGTACATTCTTGTGTCCACCATACTTTGTGTTTCTTCTGTATGAGTCCTGTTGTTAGTTGTATAGCGAGTGTTGCAGCAGATATTATGCATGTAGTAAACCTGTCATTAATTTCATCTATGCTGAGGTCTTCAGAAAATTCTTTATCTAGAGTGGCACTTTCTGTAAAAAGTGACCAGTCGGCGAGGTGAAGTTTCCAGCGCCGTGGTCTTGTGGGGATGACTGCAGTAGACGATGAGAGGCTGATGATAATAGGTAGGTGATCACTTCCCAGAGGGTCATTTAAAACATCCCATTTAAAATCGGTAAAAAGCGATGGTGATGCGAAAGCTAAATCGAGAAAGCTCATTTTTGCCGAGCTTGGGCAACAATAAGTTGCTTTTCCTGTATTTAAAAGACAGATGTTATTTGAGAGGATAAAATCTTCAATTGTTTGCCCCCTAGAGTCGCAGCGCTCGCTTCCCCAAAAAGGGGAGTGAGCGTTAAAATCCCCAACTACCAGATATGGCGCTGGAAGTTCATCTATCAATTCTTCTAGATCATGGACTGTTAATGTAAAATGTGGAGGAATGTATACGGAACAGATTGTTAGTGTTTTATAGCTGACGATGCTGACTGCAACCGCCTCAAGTTTTGTATTGAGCTTTATTTCTCGAGCAGGGACGCCGCTTTGGACGACAATTGCGACGCCTCCTGAGAGTTGATTTGCCTGCTCGCGATCGCGTCTAAAAGTTTGATAATGTTTCAGGATATGCACATGTTGTGGACCAAGATTGGTCTCCTGAAGATATAAAACTATGGGTAACATTGACCCTAAAATATGTGTTATGTCACTATAATTCCGCATAAGTCCTCTGCAATTCTATTGAATTAAAAAAGCCATGATTGTGTTTTGTAAAAGAAAATGAAAGGAGATTTACTTATGTGGTGGGCCCGTTATGAGGGGCCTGTCTTTTTTTCGCTCAACAGAGCTGTTCCGCCGCTGTAATGGAGGCGGAGTGGGTGTTGTATCCATCACCTCAACAGAGGTGCTGGAGGACCGCGCAGCCGCTGTTGTGTTAGTTTCAGGCCTCTCCCGACGGGGGGAGGTCCTGCGGGATGCCGACCCATGGACAGGCGGTCTCTGCTTTGGCAGTGACAGGGCAGCTTCCGCGGACCCTGCCTGGGGCGTGGATGGCCCTGCCATAGGCTCGGTGGGAGCGGCCTTGGCAGGTGCCGGAGTGCTGTGCGGTGCTACGCCCCTGCGCACCACATCAGCGAAGTTTTGTTTTGCTGTGAAGGAGAATGTGTTTGTAAGCGCAAAACGCCTTCTCGCTTCTTTAAAAGAAATGTTTTCTTTGGTCTTTATGGTGATAATTTCTTTTTCTTTCTTCCAGGACGGACACGCCCTGGAGTATGCAGCATGTTCTCCTTCACAGTTTGCACAGCACAGGGCTGCGTCACATACATCAGACTGGTGATCGTTAGAGGCACATTTTGCGCACGTTTTACGACCGCAGCAGCTCTGTGAGCCGTGGCCGAACCTTTGGCAGTTGAAACACCTGCGAGGGTTTGGTATGTATGGTCGTACATTGATTTTCAAATATCCCACGTCGATTGTGTCAAGCAGGGTGCTGGTGTTGAACGTCGGGGTCATGTGTTTTGTGTCTATTTCCTTGTTGTCCTTCCGGATTTTGATTCGGTGGACATCTATGACGTCTTGGTCGATGAGCCCTTCGAGTATTTCTTTTTCAATTATGTGAAGAAAATCATTTTCCGATATTACGCATCGGACAGTGTTTAGTGAGCGATGAGGAGTCACGGAGACCGGGATTTCCCCTATGGACGTTAGGTTGGAGAGCTTAGAATGTTGGACATTGTCACACAGTTCGAGCAATAAGTCGCCGCTGGCCATTTTTGACAGCTTATAGCCAATGTCTAGGGTTTCAGTCAAGCACTTTGACACAAGGAAGGGGGATATTATTCTTGCCTGTTTATCTTGTTGTTCACTGTGGATCACATGATATTTGGGGAAAGTTACTTTTCTTTTTTGAAAGAAGTTGTCTGCCTCGTTCCGCCCTATTTGAGAGAGCGATCAGGTTTTGAAAGTTAATTGGTTTGATCATAGAAGGTTGTGGCCAAGTACTACACCAGGGTGGCCAAATCCTGCTCTGGTGAGAGAGTGCGTTGTCGGTTCTGGTCACCGAGATAAGGCCGCACTCCAGGCCTGGTTATGCAATTCCATCGACGCGCGGATTTCTTTTTTTTTAAAACCCCGTGGAGAATTGAGCGGCACCAGGATTTGAACCCCGGTCCTCTTGCACGCGAGGCGGATGTTCTACCTCTACGCCATCGCTGCATTTTAAAGTTGGGGAGCCATAAAAAAACTTTGTTTTTCGGTCATGGTGCCAGCCACCCACCGCGGAGTCCAACAAGGGGACGGGACAGGAACTTGATAGCAAGTCCTGCCCACGCCAGCTGTACACCTCAACTATAACCAAATATGACGCAACTCAGGGTAGTTGGTCACACAAGGTTAACCCTCGCCGCCAGGAAAAAAGGAAAAACCAAGAAGTGAGTAGGATATAGGAGAGTTCTGAGACATAGATACGAAAGTTAAAGATGAAGAGGAGGATAGGAAAAGGCGACTGCCGATTCCCCCCGGTCGGGTCAGGCCGGAGGTGCCGTCTGCAGGAAGCTGGGGCCAAAGTGGTGTGTTGCTTCCGCCAAGGGGCCTTAAGGGTCCAAACGCTCGGCATCGGTTCAACCACCAGGATCCCCTTTTCCCCGGACACGGCGATGCCACGCACGGCGAGGCGCGGGTGCTCGGGTCCGTGGTGATGCACAGTTCACCATCATCAACTTGCGGAGATGTCCCTGCGGATGCTCGGGAACCCGCGGTGTCGCCACTCACCGTCGCGACGCCTGCAAGCTGCAGGCGCCCCCCTGCGGGGATCAATGCAGGTTCCCCTGCAGTTGGACTTTTACAGTACACTCGAGGCTCTGCAATCCGTTGGTCTCGATAATGCGCCCTTGGCGTCAGCACTATGTACAGGTCCTGTGGGAACGACTGACATCAACCTGATATTGGATTTTTTTAAGGTATGTCGTCGTCCCCCCAAAAGTAAGACTTCGAATACTCAGCAAGCTGAGGCTCCTGTTGCCTCACCCAACCGAAAGCAACGTCGCGCCGCAAGATACCGCGAACATCAGCGGCTGTATAAGTTAGGCCCCTCTGTTGTTCTAGGGGACGCTTTGTTGTTGGAGGGACGCCATCCTAGCTGCACCCTCACAAAACTCCACGAGGAGTTCGACTCTATCTTTGGTAACGAGTCGGCTCCCGTGCAAGCTGGAATTGAGTCGAAAATAGCGACTGATGTAAATGAAGACCTCTTTTCAGTTGAGGAGGTGGCCAAGGCGCTACGGCTTTTTGCTACTAAATCAGCTCCAGGCCCTGACGGGGTCTCAGTGACTGAATTGAGGAAGGTGCCAGCCGAAGTGCTGGTACTGATTTTTAACAATTGGTATGCTTTTGGCGTGGTTCCGTAAGATTTGAAGGTTTCGCGAACAGTCTTCATACCAAGATGTGCAAAACCAGCATCGCCGGGCGATTACCGGCCAATTACCATATCGTCCGTTCTTTACAGAGTGTTTGCGAAAATGGTGCTGGCTAGGTTATCAGCAGGAAATAATTTCCATAAGTTTGAGGCCGGTTTCTCTGAGGACAAGTCTACGTCCTCAAATTTACTCCTGCTGCAAGCCCTCATGCGAACAATGAAAAAGCTGCACCGTCCATTATTTGCTATTAGTTTGGACATACAAAAAGCCTTCGATTCTGTATCACACCACGCCTTGTTCGCTGCCCTAGAAGGAAGAAAGGTTTCTCCAAGGTTTATCTCTCTTATCTGGGACATGTATAGATTTGGGACCACCACATTCTGGTCAGACGGAACGACTGACAATATAAGTTACCCTTCGAAGAGGCATAAAGCAGGGGGATCCACTATCCCCATTTCTGTTTAACTGCGTTTTGGACCCCCTGCTTCAGCAGTTGAATTCTTCTGGACTTGGGGTGCACCTCCAGGGTGCATCATTGAGCGCCCTAGCATTTGCTGATGATATGATTATGGTGTCAGACTCATTTGAAGGGCTCCAAGCTATGATTCGGAAGACCGAGTCATACTTACAGAATGCAGGGCTGCACCTCAATCCACGCAAATCACAATACTTTGGTTGGCGGTATGACCATTGCGCCAAAGCTTGCAGATATGAGCTGCCGCCTGTGTCCCTTGGCTGTGCACAGGTTCAACCTGTGGATAAAGGTACACCTATAAAATACCTAGGACTGTGAATACACCAAGCAAAACTCCCTGAAGTGCAAACCACGAAAGCGCGTTCCCTGTTGCACCTCATTAGCACTGCTAGCCTGAAACCCTTCCAGAAGCTTCACTGCTTCCGTCAACTGGTGGTCCCAGCCTTCCTATACACTACATCTAACTCACTAAACGTCCGAAACGAGGCTGGACACGTCGACAAGTTACTAGGTCGTATAGTCAAAAAAGCCTTACATCTTCCTCACAGTTTCCCGAACACACACCTGTGGTTGCCATCCAGATGTAGCGGACTTGGGCTCCTGCAATTGTAGCGAGTGGCCCAAGCCGTTCAGCTGAAGGCACTAGGCCGCCTAATCCGCCTAGGAGATGACTTTGTTAATATCCTGTTCGAGCACGTCCTCCAAGCTTCTTTTAACCAAATTGCACAGCAGTTTGGCGTGCCCGACGGGATTACTTCCCACAAAGATTTGAACTTAGCCGTTAAGAAAGGGTCCGTTCGCTGGTGGAGGAGGTTGGAGGCGAAATATACCAACAATGATCTGTTCGCCTTTAAGGATCAGTTCTCTGCAAATTCTTGGCTTTCGTACAACTCTTTCCTGATGAACAACGGTGACAAAATAAAAGCATTTCGGTTGAGAACAAACCTGTATCCAACCAGGACTCTGTCCAACAAACATTCAGAGAATCCTGATGACCGTCTTTGCCGGCGCTGCGGGCGCGCTCCTGAAACTACGTATCATATTCTGCAGGAGTGCAAGACCATTTCATTACCGCGAACCGAACGCCACAACTTCATCGCTAAGAATGTTGCTAGGATGATCCTCCAAAAAGACCCCACTGCTGTAGTCGAGACGGAGAAAACGTTCACAGCCCCAAGCGGCTCCAGACTACGCCCGGATATGATTGTCCGGAAGGATGGGGTGGTCCATGTTGTTGACTTTGCGGTCACCTGGGACACCAACGTTGGTATCCTTAAGAGTATGTGCGCCTACAAGGCGGCAAAATACGAACAGCTCCGCCCTCGGTTCCCAGGGGAAACGGTAAAGTTCTGGGGGATGGCCTTCGGAGCCCGATCAATGCCGTGCAGGGACACCGCCAGGGTTGGTGAGATTCTCGGTCTAGCAAAGGCCGACCTTGGCTGGCTGTCCGCTAGAACACTAGTAGGGAGCATTATTATGCTTAACCGCTTTGCGCGGCTGGTTACTTGAAGGCTTCAAACTCCAGACACCTCTTGCGACATTTAGTGATTTTAGTGATTTTAGCATATTTTAGTGATTTTAGACTTTTTAAGCCAGTAATGTCGGTTTGGACCCCGGCTTTTAATTTTGGGGCGATTACTGAGCGAGCTTTTAACGTTGCTTTTTTAGAGTTCAGTAGTGGTTTATTGGTTTTAGTTGAATTTTAGTGTTTTAACACCAATTTTTCATGCGATGCTCTGTTATTAATAGGCATTTTTCCCCCAAGGCCCTAACACTCTTTGTTAGTACAACAATATATCCATCAGCGAGCGCGGCGGTACACCTCGGTGACTTGCCGCGCCGTCAAGCGACTACGTTGCCGAGTATGGCGAGGCCTCACGCTTCTGCTTGGCGACGGCAAGCCACGTTAATTGACACTGCCTTGGGGGACCACCTAACTCCGCTATGCGGGGGAATTCTAGTCTCTAGCCAAATGCCGCGTCATATAATTAGTGACGCGCATGAATGGATTAACGAGATTCCCACTGTCCCTATCTACTATCTAGCGAAACCACAGCCAAGAGAACGGGCTTGGCAAAATCAGCGGGGAAAGAAGACCCTGTTGAGCTTGACTCTAGTCTGACTCTGTGAAGAAACATGAGAGGTGTAGCATAAGTGGGAGGTCGCGGGATACGGCCTCGCTTCGGCGGGGTCCTCGTGGCCGTCAGTGAAATACCACTACTCTCATCGTTTCTTTACTTACTCGGTGGAGCGGAAAGCGAACCATTGTGTTGTCCACGCTTCTAGCGCCAAGTGCGGGGGCCTCCGTGAACCTTCGGGCTTTGCGGAAGGCCTGCACTATCTGTTCCGAGGACAGTGTCAGGCGGGGAGTTTGACTGGGGCGGTACATCTGTCAAACGGTAACGCAGGTGTCCTAAGCCGAGCTCAGCGAGGACAGAAACCTCGCGTAGAGCAAAAGGGCAAATGCTTGCTTGATCTTGAATTTCAGTACGATTCGAGACCGCTAAAGCGGGGCCCCTCGATCCTTTTGGCTTTAAGAGTTTTAAGCAAGAGGTGTCAGAAAAGTTACCACAGGGATAACTGGCTTGTGGCGGCCAAGCATTCATAGCGACGTCGCTTTTTGATCCTTCGATGTCGGCTCTTCCTATCATTGCGAAGCAGAATTCGCCAAGCGTTGGATTGTTCACCCACTAATAGGGAACGTGATGTGGGTTTACACCGTCGTGAGACAGGTTAGTTTTACCCTGCTGATGACTGATCGTTGCGATAGTAATTCTGCTCAGTACGAGAGGAACCGCAGATTCGGACACTTGGTTCACGTGCTTGGTCGAGAGACCAGTGGTGCGAAGCTACCATCCGTGGGATTACGACTGAACGCCTCTAAGTCAGAATCTTGTCTAAGCACTGCAACGATATCGTGTGCGCTTGCGGCGAAAGCGGGTGAGATTAGCCCCGGGTCGAGCGCGACGGGCCGTCGCGCTTCCCGGCTAGATGAAGCCAAATGTACCCAGAGAGCGTTACACCGGAGGCCGAGTTTTGGGAAGGCCACTGGTCGCTCTCCGGGGCTCCGGCTGGCCTGAATCGCTGCACCGTCAAATCGTCTGAAGACGACTTAGGTACCTGTCTTGGTGCTGTAAGTAGTAGAGCAGCCACCAGACTGCGATCTATTGAGGCTTAGCCGCTGACTGGAAGGTTTGTCCGCAAACAGAAAAGATGAAACGTTCATCCTTCCTGCGAGATCGCAGCAGAAGGCGGGTACGACCCGTCTGTTGTTAGGGACAAATGACAAAAAGTGTCGTCTACGGAGAGCGCGCGAGAGAGAGATGGAGGAGGCGAACCTTTTTCGAGGGTCGCTGTTTGCGTGGCGGCGTCCTTACCTGGCCGCTGGGCAGACTTTGCTCCATCTGCGCTCAGACGACCTTGTCGGGCAGGTGCGCGGCTGAAGCAGTGGGCGAGCGCGCGCTGCCGCAGAGAAGAAATTTTTTTTTCTTCTCCAGCGCTGAGCGAGCCAAAGACCCCGGCTCGGAGGCGCACAGCGCAAAGTCGACTTGGTCGACTGTGAAAGAAGCAAGGGGCAATTAATCGGAGGTACCACTCGAAGAGTGCCAAGAGGAGCGCTTGAGAGCCAGCGGACCGCTCTCTGGGGGCGAAGCGCTGAGACCGAGTTCGGCGCTCTCCGTGAAGAAGCGCAAAAATTTTCAAACTTTCCACTTGTGGAAATGTAAAGCGCAGAGAGCGAGCAGACCGCACTCCGATGAAAAATTTTTTTCAATTTTTTTTCTCCTCCCCGTTCAGAGTGCGCGGAAAGGAAAAAATGCTCTCCAAAGTTTGCCATTCTCCAAGGCGCGCCGGCGCTCCCTACCGCGGTAGGTTGGGCGTCGGGACAGCGCCTCGTTGCGGCAGGCGCAGTTTAAACTTTTCCGCTCGCCGCCAAACCTCGGACAGGGGGAATTATTTTTTTTAAATTTTTTTCGCCCTGGCTGACGCGGTTTTTGGCGCGCGCCACCCCGGCAGACGTGGTTTTCAGAATCCGCCTTTTTCATTTTCCTGTGCTGCCACCTCGCGTACAACGCTGGAAGCTCACTGGTAGGGCACTGCGCGCCCAACCCGGCCGGACTGAGTGCCGCTGCGGAGCACGTTTTGTTGGAATCTGTCGACGATGGCGTGTCCTGGGCAGCACCTGGTACCTGGTGGATTTCTAGGGTTGACTGATGGCTTGGTGCGAAGTCCGAGGCAGGCTGTAGTGCCCACCGAAAAGCAAATTCTTCAGTATCTCCGATAATCCGGCATGCGATGCGAACACCAGCTAGCAAGGGCCGCCGCTTCAGAGATGAAGGCTACATTCGGAACATAATGTTCAATGAAATATCCCCGATCAGTGAGGTTGGCGTTTTCCGCTGTATATGCCTGCCATTCATAAAAAAAATGGATACTACATCGTGCACGCCGTAGAACAGAAAACGACTGGGGACAACAGTTTTCACAAGCAATCGTTGTGCTCAAGCGCTGCAGAATAGCTACACGAGCTATAAAAGCACAAGCGTACTCGCAACAAAGCAGCTCTGCTAGCATTTCACTGTATTTTCCCACAACACACCGCTGCATAGGTTAAACAAGCATGCGCGTCCGTAAAGACGAGCGCGAGAGGCGCACATTAATCCATTCCGGCGATACCACGCAGAGCTCTTCATCATGGATATGATTCGAACACACGCATAACGCGCCTTCTTCTTCTGCCTCTTAATACATGGCACATACCCACACGGGGGGATTGGCCAGGGTGTAGCGGCATAAACAAGGAAATTTTCATAGGAGATTATGACAAAATTTTAGCACCATGCGTGAATGCTCTCGTAGCTTGTTTTCGTTGCCCGCTCCATCGCGCGTTGAAAGCGGCTCACAGCACTTGCCCATTCGGCCTTCTTGCTTGAGAAAGCAAAAAGCGTCGGAACGAAGTCTGGGTGCCGCGGTGACATTCGAGGCCTTCCTGCCCATGAATAAAACACTTCGTGATAGACTGCACACGCATTTAAACACAGTACCTCGTCCGTACCTGTCACAAAGTGATTCCCGCACAGTCTTGACGTGCTTGACGGTGCCCAAGGGCGGCACGATCGTCGAGCCGGCGAACTGCTTTTACCCACGCTTCGCGTCGAAGGCTGTCCCGGGAAGCGCTCGGAAAGCGAAAAAATCCGAGTTTAATTCCCTTTACATATTGGGCATTGCTGCCGTATGCAACGCATTTCGTAGGTATCGCTAAATGCCGTCGCGCTGAACGCCCGACGGCTGCAGCAACACACCCCGCGTAGGAAGCCGGTTTGTTTACACTTCCACGACCGGTCTCGAGAGGAGCGAGCGACGCTTCCAATATGTTTCGCGACACCGCCGCCAGGGGATGGGCGCATGCGCAGTCGCGTCGTGAAAAAGGCGGACTGGCCGTGGCGGCAGCCGCGGCCTGGTGAATTTTTTTTTCAATCTCCACTCGAATCCGAAACCAGAGTCCTTCACTGAGCACAGCGTCCTTAGTGGCGCGCCCTCCGGAGCTTAAGCGTCGCGAATTTTTCGCCCTCGGGAGCTTAAGCGTCGCTAATTTTCCGCCCCGCCCCGCAGCTTAAGCGCCGCAAAATTGCCCGTTTCCCCAGAGTCAGTTTGGCGGACTTGGGGTGCGTTCGCCCTGGCAGACGCGGTACGTTTGTTCGGACTGAATTTTTCCGCCATCTCCCCGGCAGATGCGGTAGGCTTGTTCGGACTTTGAATTTTTCCGCCATTTTCCCCGGCAGACGCGGTAGGTTTGTTCGGACTGAATTTTTCACCATTCTCCCCGGCAGACACGGTAGGGTTGTTCGGACTTTGAATTTTCCGCCAATCTCCCCGGCAGACGCGTCAGGTTTATTCGGACTTTGAATTCTTCCGCCATTCTCCCCGGCAGACGCGGTAGATTTGTTCGGACTTTGAATTTTCCGCCATTCTCCCCAGCAGACGCGGTAGATTGGTTTGGACTTTGAAAATGGAGCACACTGTCAAGTTCGGGAATTTTTTACGGCCGCACCCTGTTTCGGAGGCTTACGAATTTAACATCCGCGGATGGGCCTCGGAGCGGCGAACGGTTTGGTGCCACATACGTCTCTTTCCTTTTGCCCTATCGGAAGATAGGGCAAGCGATAAGTGTTCGCCCCGGTACCGTTTCGGAATTTTTCGCGGCCGTCTCAGGTGCCAAGTCTCGTCCGTTCTGTCGGATGCCTTCCGCTTTCCGTAAAACCCTTGATTTATAACGCGCCTTTCCTTCGCAGACAGCACCTAGAAGATCCGAGTTATTTCCAAGCAGAAAGACGTGTGCGCCGGTCTGATTTCCTGGCACGTGAAAACGGTACAGAAAAGGGCTATGCGTTCGCGTGGCGGGAAAACGGGCATGTCCTTGTGCGAAAGGCTGCAGGCCAGAACGCGAGCCATTCGCATCCGAGATGAAAATGACCTGAGTAAAATGGGGATGACTGCACTGCTTGGTGCGAGGAATGCCATTCGTAACGCGAGACCGTGTTTACCAAGATTCTAGTTCTTTCGATGTTCTAAAACGGGCCGGCCGCAAAAGCCCGGTCCACATTTTTCTTTTATTCCGCAAACGTGCGTAGCCTAAAGAATAAGGATGAGGAGGTCAACATTTCTTTTTTTTATCTTCTTTAAACCGCAGTTTCGACATATTGCCATTCAGTGAAACATGGTATGCACAAACTGCGGACATCGTCCGCTTCGAAGGATACAGGTGCGGAACAATGTCTAGGAAAAATAATAAAGGCGGTGGAGTTGCACTGTAGGTTAAAAATAATCTTTCATATAAGTACAGTTTTTCAAGTCTGCGATTTTTATCAATAGAAGCGGTTCTGTGTTCGGTGTTGGTTATCGGCCCCCTTTGCAAGAATTTTGTTCTTTTCTTGATAGCATACCGATAAGAAACCAATTGTAATTATGGCCGATTTTACCATAACATGTGTTGGAACAATCAGCGGCAACAAGTGAC
Organism: Amblyomma americanum; assembly: GCA_030143305.2. Taxonomy (NCBI): domain Eukaryota; kingdom Metazoa; phylum Arthropoda; class Arachnida; order Ixodida; family Ixodidae; genus Amblyomma; species Amblyomma americanum. The sequence continues at coordinate 29,831 of JARKHS020013657.1, read as the reverse complement.
TTTCTCGACATCATTTCTTTACATGGTTTCTCTAACATTGTTAATGCGCCTACACGTGCTACTTGGGGTCGGGTGAGACCCTAATTGATTTATGCTTGACTAATTGCGACGAACAGGACCCAGGTGTCTTGCTAAGTGATTTTAGTGACCACCTTTTGCTTTATTCCAAGATGGCGTGCACAAATCACTACACCTCGGTTCAGCCTGTAACACAGGAAAAAAAAATGAACACATGGTCTCCAATGTGTACTGTCTTTGCGAAATTGACCCTAATCTAGTACACAATAGTCGCAAAAAATAATAGAGCTGCGCTTTTACTGTAGCAATGTTAACCAAGGGCAAAAAAGCGCCAAAAACTTGCGAAAAACTTCTGCTTTAGTAAAGCGCATAAGAGGCCGAAATCACCTGTTTGGCATATTTAAAAAAAAACAAAATAAACGAGAGAGCTGTCAATTCTAGAACAGCATAAATAAGATAGGAATAAATTAGGTTCGGACATATATAAATCTCGAATTCATCACTGCAGTGGAAGGTTCTAACGAATTCACTGCGATCCGCAAAAGACCTGGCGTACTGTAGAGGAAACTCTACAAAATACCGCAAACAGAAATCCCGGTTGATGATATGTAAACAGGGGCGGGGGGTACTAAGAGGCGAAGCTCTCGCCAATGTAACGAACAAACACTTTTCAACATTTGGAAAGTTTGATGGCGCTGACCAACGGACATTTTGGCGCCAGCTTTATTTCAGTGCAGTTCATTCCAGGTTTCGCTATTGTTCGCTTATCTGGGTAGTCACTGGGAAATGTAATCTTGAAAGGCCCTTTTTATTGCAAAAGAGATCTATTCGCTTTGTTGAAAATTTTTCAAGATATGACTCCACATATTCCTACTTCAGCGAGTACTACCTATACAAACGTTACACTACCAGCGACCGTGTCGGGCGGCATTCTTGGAACTCGTAGCCAATCGACAACAATGTTTTTGTTTTTTCTAAATTCACGAACGATATGGGTTTAGACGCACAAATATACAGAAACCAAGAAACAGAACCAACTATGCTACGCAGCATTTGAACTGGAACCCATCCCGATTTAATTCATCTTTCCCTGTCTGCTTTTCGTAAGCGAGCGAAAAGTCACTTCCTGGGAAATGCACTATAGTTTTTTATTTTATTTTTCCTGCTTATATCTTTCGCACATTTGTTTTAATTTTCTTGGTAGGTACACAGTTAGTTTCTACACATATGTTGCATCTGTGTCGGCTCTTGCAATGCTCTGTTCTGATTCTAGAAAAAACAGCGCACACAGGACAGGGACCAAGGGAAGAACCGACGACACGAGCGCTGACTTACAACTGATTTTATTAAGCGGAAAGTGAACACTATATATAGGAAGGAAGTAGCAGATACAATCAGAGGCAGTCAACGTCAAAGAGGTGTAAATGGCCGATAAAATCGATAAAACCGTAAGGGGTGAAGATAAAACAAGATAAAACTCAACAGATGACAAGCCATGGTGTAAAGAACCATAAAAACGCTAAGACACGTGAATAACACGTACAGTGCCATGAATAAAAATAAACCGAATACAATCAACAGGTGGAAGGCATGTGAAGGTGACAAGGATTTAAGCAGTGTGAACAAAATTTAACAACTGACATGCGCTTGAAACGGATAACCAGGCACATAACTCACACATTCATCCGTTTTCTTTTTTCTTTTCTTGAGAGGTACGCCACTTCTTTTTCTGATAAAACTACAGATGGCGCACTGACGCAGGTGTATTTATTGGATTTTATGTTGAAGGCTTCCATCACTTCCTAGTTATTTGATCCGAGTGGCTTCCTATGATTTTGCAGTTTTCAAATTCAGGATGACAAGCACTGCAAATTCCTATGTGGGCTGCTATATGTCCTTTTACCCCCTTTTCCACATCTTTATTATGTTCCCGCAATCGGTCATTACTACATCTGCCCGTCTGACCAATATATTTGTCTCCGCAAGTTAAAGGTATTGAATAAATTACTTCCTTCTGACACGGTACGAATTGTTTACGATGTTTTTTGCTGCATGTTCTTGCTGTCTTGGAAGGAGGGTTAAGGCGGTTGCAGATATTTGCAGGCTTTTCCGGAGCTGAAAACACCACCTTCACCTTTGCTTTATTCATGACCTTTTTCAGATTATGGGACAGAGCGTGGAGATAAGGGATCACTGCGACTTTTTGTTTCTTTTTTTCTTTGTCTCTACCTCCTTCATTTATCCTTTCTTTTCCTTTCATCCGCTTTTGAAGCTTCTGGGCGACGGAGATTAACAGGTGATTGGGATAGCCTGCCCCTAATAACCTATTGCATTGTGTGTCAAAGCTGGAAAGCATGCTGTGAGGACATGATCTCTTGAGCGCGTCAGACATGCAAGGACTCGCGATTGCTCTCTTCACTAATTTCGAATGAGCTGAATGGTAATGAATCACCGGTTTCTTATTACGTGGTTCATAGCTCCAACTAATGTGATGGCCCCGGAATTCCAGCTTGATGTCAAGAAATCTGATAGTGCTGTCTACTGGCACCTCGTGAGTTAGGATTAGAGGGAACATGGTCGAAGTGAAAGTATGCAAAATATTCTGAAGGTCTGAGTGGAACGCCTGCTTGTGGCTATTTATGACCACGAGATAATCATCGACATACCGAAACGTCCTTATAACAGATGAGCTGGGAAGGATGGAAGCCAAGGTCCTGTCTGTAGACGCCAGAAAAATGTCACTGAGTATGGGTGCTAAACATGATCCTATGGGTATTCCAGATTTTTGGAGGTAAATGTGCTCGTTCCATGCACAGTAGGTTGAGGAGAGGTACCTTGAAAGTAACTCGAGAAAGCCTTGTACAGACATTTGCAGTGCTTGTCATCCTGAATTTGAAAACTGCAAAATCATAGGAAGCCACTCGGATCAAATAACTAGGGAAGCCTTCAACATAAAATCCAATAAATACACCTGCGTCAGTGCGCCATCTGTAGTTTTATCAGAAAAAGAAGTGGCGTACCTCTCAAGAAAAGAAAAAAGAAAACGGATGAATGTGTGAGTTATGTGCCTGGTTATCCGTTTCAAGCGCATGTCAGTTGTTAAATTTTGTTCACACTGCTTAAATCCTTGTCACCTTCAGATGCCTTCCACCTGTTGATTGTATTCGGTTTTTTGTTATTCATGGCATTGTACGTGTTATTCACGTGTCTTAGCGTTTTTATGGTTCTTTACACCATGGCTTGTCATCTGTTGAGTTTTATCTTGTTTTATCTTCACCCCTTATGGTTTTATCGATTTTATCGGCCATTTACACCTCTTTGACGTTGACTGCCTCTGATTGTATCTGCTACTTCCTTCCTATATATAGTGTTCACTTTCCGCTTAATAAAATCAGTTGTAAGTCAGCGCTCGTGTCGTCGGTTCTTCCCTTGGTCCCTGTCCTGTGTGCGCTGTTTTTTCTAGAATGACTACCTACCAACTCGCCCAGTCTTCCACATTGGTCTGTTCTGATATTTTTTTGTTTTTTTTCTAGGCACGCATTCAGTTTCTATAGTTATGTTTGATTTGTCTTCTCTTGCACTGTCCTTTTCTGTGATTTTTTAGACGTGTTTTCTGAGTAATAAGAATGGAATGAACGTTTATACTTGAAAGTTGTGCTCTACAAACATTGTGGTCATTATAACGTGTATCTGTGTGTGTATATAAGTGCTCCTTGCTGTTGCGTTCGAGTGGTGCATAGGGCCCAGTCAGGCGGATTGATTTTCGCCGTTCGTCTGCCCTCTGCACCAAGGCACTGTGTTGTCGGACTTTCGTGAATAAAAAAAGAAAATCTAAAAAAATACGCGTTGCCCCCTACACTACTTCAGCATCCGGAGACTTGGTGTGTTTCTCGCAAGCGAACTAATTGTGGTCAACAAATGTTAAGCTACAGGTTGCCGAAGTCACTAAATGACATTACTCGATGTGACATCGACGTGCTCACTTGTTTTTGTTTTGTTTTTTGAGAAACCTGCCTGAGATACTTTTGTGCGCCTCTATGTCTTTCTGTAATAAGCGGTGTACGGCGTTTTCTTTTTCTTTTACTGTTGCAATTGTATCTTTTTGGGTTTCTTGTTTTGCATTTGTTTTAACCCTGGTTCATTTATAAGCCTTCACTTCCGCCCTGCTGCAGCCTCTGTAACGGCACTGTGGTCGGTCAAGCTGACCCTGAGAAGATTTTTCCCCTTGTATCTCTCACAACAATTGTATCTCCTTGTTTGTGGAAATAAATTCAAACTCAAACTCGTCCGCCTGCTTCTTCACTAGCCGAAGATAGAGGCGTTCAGGCGGTCTCGCCTGGGGCGGACGCGATAGAGTTTTCAAGTTTTTGCCGCTCTCCCGCAAATCGGAGGCGCACGACTTTCCCATCGCAGGATAGGTCTCGGAGCGGCAAATCGTTTGGTGCCACATTCGCCTCTCTCTTCTTGCACCATCGAAAGATACAAGCGATAAGCGCTCGCCCCTGCACAAAGGGTTCCTCGCCCCGGTAACGTTTGGGAATTTTTGGCGGCCGTATCATGCCTTGCAGGCGTGCGAATTTGGCATCGGCTTACTTGGCGCGAAAGCGCGAAGCTTTTGCCACCCTCTTCGCTTCTGTGCTTTATATCTATCCGAAGATACGGGCGTTTAGGCTGTCTGGCTCGGGCAGTGTTCAACGACATTTACAAACTTCGCGCTCGTTCCGTTAGGCGGGGCCGTACAATTTTTACATCAGCGTGTAGCCCTCGGAAAGACGAAGAATTTGATACCTTTTGCGCCGCTCTAGTGCGTCGCCCGGCGGAGTTATAGCAGTTCAAGAGAGGCCGCCCCGGCTGACCCGCGGAGGTCTGGGTACTTATCGCTGCATATATAAGGGGGGTCATACCGCCGCGGCAGACGCGGAGGCGTAGAGTGCGCGCTTCGTCGGCGAAGTCCGAAACGCGCCTCTCGACGCCCCGGAGGCGCATTTGTGCATTTGGCGACCTCGGCCCATGGCATTTGCACGTGTTCGCGCACGATTTGTGCGACGCTTGCCCCGAAAGCGCCTCGAGTACGGCGTTTAGCGCGGCGGCAGCCGAAGATAGAGGCGTTCAGGCGGTCTCGCCTGGGGCGTACGCGACAGAGTTTTCAAGTTTTTGCCGCTTTCCCGCAAATTGGAGGCGCACGAATTTCACATCGCAGGATAGGTCTCGGTGCGGCAAATCGTTTGGTGCCACATTCGCCTCTCTCTTCTTGCCCCATCGAAAGATACAAGCGATAAGCGCTCGCCCCTGCACAAAGGATTCCTCGCCCCGGTAACGTTTGAGATTTTTTTGCGGCCGTACCAAGCATCGGAGGCGTGCGAATTTGGTATCGGCGTATTGGGCGGGAAAGCGCAAAGCTTTTGCCACCCTCTTCGCCTCTGTGCTTTTTATCTATCCGAAGATACGGGCGTTTAGGCTGTCTGGCTCGGGCAGGGTCCAACGACATTTACAAACTTCGCGCTCGTTCCGTTAGGTCGGGCCGTACAATTTTTACATCAGCGTGTAGCCCTCTGAAAGACAAAGAATTTGATATCTTTTGCGCCACTCTAGTGCGTCGCCCGGCGGAGTTATAGCAGTTCAAGAGAGGCCGCCCCGGCCGACCCGCGGAGGTGTGGGTACTTATCGCTGCATATATAAGGGGGGCATACCGCCGCGGCAGACGCGGAGGCGTAGAGTGCGCGCTTCGTCGGCGAAGTCCGAAACGCGCCTCTCGACGCCCCGGAGGCGCATTTGTGCATTTGGCGACCTCGGCCCATGGCATTTGCACGAGTTCGCGCACGATTTGTGCGACACTTGATCCGAAAGCGCCTCGAGTACGGCGTTTAGCGCGGCGGCAAAGTCCACGAGTACGGCTCGTGTGGTGCGCCGCGATGCCGGCCGCACTGCCGCGCCCGCGATTTGGCCAGGTCCCGCGGCGGAACCGCGGTACCGACAGAGGGGCCGATAGCGCCACGGCAAAGTCCACGAGTTCGGCTCGCGCGGGGCGCCGCGAAACGCGCGCGCCGCGATGCCGCCCGATGGGCGCGCACGATTTGCGCCAAATTTACGGCGAGATCTGCACGAGTACGGCCACTTACCAACCCACGGAGGTCTGGGTACTTATCGCTGCTACTATATGGGGGTCCTTGTGGCGCTGTCGGTGGCGTGCGCCCGAGCGCGCGCGCGCCGTACGGGTCTTGATATGCGGCCTCGTGCCCAGCGTGTCCCCGTCCCGTGGACCCCACGGCATTCGTCTGCAGCCTCATCCGCGTCTGCGATAGGGGCTGGTTGTCGGACGACGCTGTTCCCACGTGTTACGAAGTGTGTTCCGTGCTACCCGGACTCGATTCCGTGCGACTGCGCCGAAGACGCGGGCGTGTCCCGTCGTCTGGCGGCTAGGCCGTCTCGGCTACGCAGCAAGCGCCGTCCAGTGCCTGAACGCCGCGGCCCTAGCGGCCGCGTGCGCACTGGTGGGCGCGTTACAAATGCTTTGCCTAAGGGCGCGTGCTCTCTTGCCGCGCGGTGATAACCGGGCCTTCGGGTCGGATGCCGCAGCGAGCTCGAACGATGCACGGGCAGCGAGAGCTGCCGCGAAAAAGATGCGCGTCGCGCGCCGAGGGGTGAGAGGGGCCCCGATCGGCCGCGACAGGGCTCCCTTGAGGAGCGACAAGGGTTTGCCTATGCATCTACCTGGTTGATCCTGCCAGTAATCATATGCTTGTCTCAAAGATTAAGCCATGCATGTCTAAGTACATGCCGAAATAAGGCGAAACCGCGAATGGCTCATTAAATCAGTTATGGTTCCTTAGATCGTTTCTTTCTACTTGGACAACTGTGGCAATTCTAGAGCTAATACATGCATTGAGCCTGAAGGCCTTTGGCTGACGGGCGCTTTTATTAGACCAAGACCCATCGGGTTCTGCCCGTACTCTGTGGTGACTCTGGATAACTTTGTGCTGATCGCATGGCCATGAGCCGGCGACGTTTCTTTCAAGTGTCTGCCTTATCAACTTTCGATGGTAGGTTACTTGCCTACCATGGTTGTTACGGGTAACGGAGAATCAGGGTTCGATTCCGGAGAGGGAGCCTGAGAAACGGCTACCACATCCAAGGAAGGCAGCAGGCGCGCAAATTACCCACTCCCGGCACGGGGAGGTAGTGACGAAAAATAACAATACGGGACTCTTTTGAGGCCCCGTAATTGAAATGAGTACACTCTAAATCCTTTAACGAGGATCAATATGGAGGGCAAGTCTGGTGCCAGCAGCCGCGGTAATTCCAGCTCCAATAGCGTATACTAAAGCTGCTGCGGTTAAAAAGCTCGTAGTTGGATCTCAGTTCCAGACGAGTAGTGCATCTACCCGATGCGACGGCTCGGACTGAACATCATGCCGGTCCTGTCTTGGTGCCCTTCATTGGTGCGTCTCGAGGAGGCCTGCGCTTTTACTTTGAAAAAATTAGAGTGCTCAACGCAGGCGAGTCGCCTGAATAAACTTGCATGGAATAATAGAACAAGACCCCGTTTCTGTTCTGTTGGTTTTTGGAATACGGGGTAATGATTAAGAGGGACAGACGGGGGCATTCGTATTGCGGCGCTAGAGGTGAAATTCTTGGACCGTCGCAAGACGAACTACTGCGAAAGCATTTGCCAAGAATGTTTTCTTTGATCAAGAACGAAAGTCAGAGGTTCGAAGGCGATCAGATACCGCCCTAGTTCTGACCATAAACGATGCCAACCAGCGATCCGCCTGAGTTACTCAAATGACTCGGCGGGCAGCTTCCGGGAAACCAAAGTATTTGGGTTCCGGGGGAAGTATGGTTGCAAAGCTGAAACTTAAAGGAATTGACGGAAGGGCACCACCAGGAGTGGAGCCTGCGGCTTAATTTGACTCAACACGGGAAAACTTACCCGGCCCGGACACTGGGAGGATTGACAGATTGAGAGCTCTTTCTTGATTCGGTGGATGGTGGTGCATGGCCGTTCTTAGTTGGTGGAGCGATTTGTCTGGTTAATTCCGATAACGAACGAGACTCTAGCCTACTAAATAGGTGCGGGGTTCCCAGCACCTTACAACCTTCTTAGAGGGACAAGCGGCTCCTAGCCGCACGAAACAGAGCAATAACAGGTCTGTGATGCCCTTAGATGTCCGGGGCCGCACGCGCGCTACACTGAAGGAAGCAGCGTGTCTTTATCCCTGTCTGAAAAGACTGGGTAACCCGTGGAACTTCCTTCGTGATTGGGATAGGGGCTTGCAATTGTTCCCCTTGAACGAGGAATTCCCAGTAAGCGCGAGTCATAAGCTCGCGTTGATTACGTCCCTGCCCTTTGTACACACCGCCCGTCGCTACTACCGATTGAATGATTTAGTGAGGTCTTCGGACCGATGTCCGGCGCGGCCTTTCGGTTGCGCCGGTCTGTTGGAAAGATGACCAAACTTGATCATTTAGAGGAAGTAAAAGTCGTAACAAGGTTTCCGTAGGTGAACCTGCGGAAGGATCATTACCGGATTGTGCTTGTCACACCCGGCGCCGCCCCCGCTTATAAGCGGGGGAAGGCCTCAACCGCGGAGTTGCGAGATTCTGATGCCGCATCTCTGCAAAAATTGTTACGCCCAGCGGAGGTCCGTCACCAAGGGAATGTCGGACGGACTGCTTCCGTGGGTTCGAACGGCGTAACGCACCAATCTGGTGGGCTTTCGGTCTTCGACACTCGTTGTCGGAGAGACTCGAACGTAGCCGGTAGGCTGGCCGAGGGAAAAGGCCGGCCCGCTGCCAAGGGAACGGCGGCGGCTGCTGCGAAGTACGAAAGGAACCGCAGCTCGCTGGCTCTCGTTAGAGTTGCGACCGAGTCGGTAGGCCGGCCGAGGGAAAGGCCGGCCGGCCGCCAAGGGAACGGCGGCGGCTGCTGCGGAGTACGGGAGGAAACGCGGGGCCCGCTGGCTCATGAGAGACGCGACGGAGTCGGTAGGCGGGCCGAGGGAAAGGCTTGCCCGCCGCCAAGGGAACGGCGGCGGCTGCTGCGGAGTACGAGAGGAAACGCGGCTCGCCGGCTCCGGAAAAGTAACTCTTCGCAACAACGCGCGCGCGGCGGGACGCGTGCGGCCCAGTACTTATAAGGAACGGCCGCCGCAAGAGGTCTCGCAGTGCGGGCGCGATGTCTGAAGCCGTGCCGGCGGGGCGAAAGGAGGCACCGGGAAAAAAGGGACGAGGGGTTATAATCCCGCATTTTGAACGCACCTGCGGCAGCGGGGTTCTCCTGCTGCTTCGTCCTTCCCAGCCTTCGAGTAGTCTGCCGGTGCGATACCGAAACGCCGTCCATGGCACTGTGGCCGGTGGACTCCTGTTGCGGGAGTAGTCTGACGAACGCCCGTCTGGCGGCTGTCCAAGTACGCGCTGCGTAGCCACGGCTAGGCGGTGCCTGTCTCTTAAGCGAAGCAATGATGTGGCGAAATGGTCGGATAGGGCGCAGCACGAGGGCGCACCCTTGGGGCGGCGGACTCGAGGGGCATTTCTGAGCGAAAGATGACCCCTTCCCCAAAGAGGGCGCAGCGGTGGGCGGCAAAGAACCGTCCACACAGAGCTACCGCTGCTTGGGAGTCCGGGGGTGACGTCGCTGCGAACACAACGGCAGAACAAACGTGCTCGGGGAACGGCGCAAAAGCTCTGTGTTATTGCCCAATTGATGACGAAGTTACCGGTGTGCTTCCTGGTGAACCGATGGTCGTCGGACCCGTGCGACCGCTTAAAGAAAACGGGCTGAACAGCAAACCGTGAACAGCAAAAAAACGGCACCAGCGAAGACCGGAACTTGAGAGCGCCGTGCACGTCTGCCTTAGGGTTGCCAAATGCCTCGTCGTCTCTAGCGACGCGCAAGCCATTGTCGCACACAAGCTTCGAAGAGACCTTGCTCGCCTCGGCTTTGAGGCACCGCGCAAGCATGCCGAACGGACGGCTGCTGGAACGTGGAATTGTCGGACGAAACTGCAGTCGGGGAGGCCAGGGGAGGAGCCCGGTGCCTAAAACCCTGGTTGTACTGTACGGAATTGAACAAACCAAATGCACGACTCTAAGCGGTGGATCACTCGGTTCTCGGGTCGATGAAGAACGCAGCCAGCTGCGAGACTTGGTGTGAATTGCAGGACACACTGAGCACTGATTCTTCGAACGCACATTGCGCCCTTGGGTCTTCCCTTGGGTTCGTCTGTCTGAGGGTCGGATCATATATCAAGAGAGACGCCGGCGCCCGGGGATGGCGCGGCCGGCGACTCGTTTTGACCGTGTCGGCAAAGAGGACGGCTCTGTACGAAACGCCGAAGATCCCTCGAAAGACTTTGCGAAAGAGGAGAGTGGGTCGAACCCTTCAGCCGCGCTCCAAGCGGCCGAGTCGGGTCGCCCTGCGCAGACGACGTAACGCGGGACGGCGGCTGCTAGCCGTAGAGCGTCTGGCCTCCGAAGGCGACCGCCGCAGGAAGGGATTACCTGCAGGGAAAGCGCGGTCCCGACGGGAGACGAGGCCGTGTGGACGGGCGGCAAAGTGTTGCCCGCTGGCCCGCGTACGTGTAGCCGAACTGCTGCGAGAAACGCAGAGACGGGAGCGCCCTGTCCGGGCACGCCCGCGCGAGAAGAAGGGAGATCTCGCGCGGGGTGCGGGGAGGCGACAGGCGCGCGAAAGCGTTTCGTGCGCGGCAGTTTCGGGCGAGGCGCAGAGGCGCGCCGTGGCGCGGTGACGAAGGGGTCCCCCCGGACCCGATGCAAAGGGACCGCCTCCTCGAACGGGCGCGAAGTCGAGTAAGGGTCGAACGGACGCGATCTCGTTGCGAGCGCAGTCCGCCGTCGGTCTAAGTGCTTCGCAGTCTCTGCCCCGAGAAAAACTGGGCCACTCCAGTTGGGGCGGGGGCGACGCAAAACTTGACGATGCCCCTACGCCAGGCCGAGGTCGCTCTCTCGAGGGAAAGAGAGGTGCGGCAGGGAAAAATTCGGCCGCGGCGGTCGGGGGCTCGAAACTCTCTGCGTTATCCGCGCAAACCGCATGCGCGCGGTCCCGAGCGCCGGCCAGCGGCGCCTTCCAGTCTCGCTCGCAGTCGCCGAGGGTGCTGCCGACTGTGAGCGGGGAATGGGCGGAAGGCGTCGGCCGGACGATTGGGGAAGGACGCGCGCCTTCAGCAGGGCCTGCGTATAACTGTGCCGTTCTCTAGATCGGACACCACTTGTCTCCTTTCGAAATCAATGAGGAGTGCGACGGCTAGGTACTGTGCCCTACGAGACAGTGGTAACATGTGCCTTAAAAGGCTAGATCCGGCAAGGACATTTTTTGTTCCTCGCGGAATACCACGCCCTATTGCATGCGTAATCCATAGATTAAGTTTAAACGCCGCCTTCACGCGCAAATACTTGCACCTAATAGGACAAGCGGACTCCCCGGACTGTTGCACATGTGGCGTGTAAGAGACTTTAGAACATGTTTATTGCTGTGTCCAGCATATACTCGTGAAAGAATTATGCTTGCATCTGTTTTGAGGTCTATGGACACAAAGCCCCTCTCGGAGGACTTTATCCTCGGCGCTTGGACAGATAGTTTGAAAACTGTACAGCCAACGCGAGCACTCTCACGCTTTTTAAGCGACACGGACCTTCCCCCGCGTTTGTGAAGTTAGAAAGTGTGCATTTTTATGTATGTTTCATGTGCCTCCTCCAATCATCATCAACCTCCATCGTGGCCCTATTTTTTCTCCTCTTCCCGTACAACAGTGCAGAGTAGCATGCCATATTTCTTTCAGGCCAACCTCTCTGCCTTTCAAGTTAATAAACCCTCTCTCTCTTCTATCTCTCTTTCTTGGTAGCCATCACTTCTTTTCTTCTCTTTCGGGTATTTCGTGCAACTATACTCTTCAATTGTGCTCTACTCTATGCAGGTCGCCTGAGCCAATCGTACCATGCAACTTATCCCTGCTCCCCATGTGTGCACACAAAGGCCCATGTTCAGTATCTCTCCAACCTTACTACCCCCCCCCCACCACCTGATTCCTGTTTACTGAGCTGGTATATTTTTCTCACTGCTTTGCAGGTCTCCCTGCAATTTTGCGCCCTCCCCTCCCTCACCATGCAATGCTCCTCGGAGCCAAGGCCCCTTTTAAACTCTTTTATACTGTAGGCAAGCCTTGTCAAAATTTTGATAAGTACTCTATGGCTTTTCTCTCTCTTGTTCACCTTGTTTGTGTTTTTCAATACTTTATGTTTACGGTTAGATGAGCTCAGTCAGCAAGCACCAGGGACATTTTAATCTCGTTAGAAAGAAACGGTAACTTTGCGCTGACCTTTAGGAAGCTAGGGTTGCATAGAGCATCTGATTTTAGTAACTAAGACGTGTATGTAGCGTGACGTACTGCTGTAACATGCAACTGCGTCTGTAGCGCCTGTCGAGGTCAGGACCTAGTCTGGACGCCAAGAGTTTCCTGTTGTCTCACCTTGTGGGCAATGTGTGTGTTCCATAAATAATGAAGAAATGAAACTATGACTTATTGCTTGATCAAGAACCCCAATTGTGAAAGCGCTTATTGAAGGTAGAGCTAATCTCCTTTGCGTTTCAGTCGGCGAGAATGTGACACGTGGTCTTCGCAACTTATTGCATTTAATCTTTCCTAGCGCAACGCTACCTTGCTAGCTGCTCACTCATGCTACTCTAACGCTTTACGGCTCCGCTCCGTTCGCTACATACTGAAGCTGTGCAAAGACAGACAACATTCTGTAGTTCAGTCCTGTCAAGGACCCAAAAGGCGATAGAGTTTACCAATTTTACAAATGGTCATGACCAATTCAGCAATGGTCATGGCCACCATGATAATGCACTTAATATTGGAAGCATTTGTCTAAAATCCAACTTCACATCACGCTGCTAAGCAAAAAATAAATAATAATAACAGCAGTTTACTTAAAATGCTTTTCAATCTTAATCACGATTCGCTATTAAGGAAAACTCTGTCTGTACAGTTCTGTTCGAGAACCTAAGTATTCATATATATAACGTACAAGGTATATGACTTGCTAACTTTGAGATCCGTAAGCATCTGATGCGGTCTTTTTTTGCATGAGATAAAATGAAATGCTCATGAAAACGAGCTGCACTAGTCGGCAAATGTTAGAGAATTTCGCATTGTGAAACACCGGTGAATGGGTTGCGAAAATGGGTTTAGTTCATACATATTTGTTCCGATCTGGTGATAAGTTACAAGCCGAAATTAGCACTACTGCTTTGGCTCAGAACATGATCACATGCAGCAGAAGTTGGATTCATTCAATATACTGCAGATATGGACCCACGCAGCCAGCAAAAAAAAGAGACGCTTCAGATGTGAGAGCACACCAATGTTTTCACACACATTTCAGAGTGCCGCCGGCATAACATCGTAATCCGACCACACATATTCGCAAACTGCACTTTATTGAGCACAATGCAGCAGAATGCTGGCGACGCTTCTCTAGCCCCGGCTAGAAAGAGCTCAACGGCCGTGCAGCCGAGGTCGTTTCGCATACGCAGAACAAAAGTTTCAGAATGGTCTCGTCGAACTCACGACGGTTGTCCAACACAGAACACATCTACAACGATCTATATCGGTGATTGCCACGCCGCAGAACAACGACTTGTGCACGCGATCACAGCAACCGCTGCAACGAATGCAACTCGCTGCAGAGCTCGAACTTCATGTCGTCCCGTCGCAGTCATGGCAGCTCTCAAACTCAATTCTTATGCCCGCACCCTAACAAGTATCTGCTGTACAGCCCTAAGTTCATTTAAGCATTTGGAAAACAATGCGTGCGTTGTGAGGTTTTGAACCGTAATTATCTTTGCTAGCGATATCACTGACTGACACAGAACCACTCGTTCCGACTGCAGTCACTTACAATCAACTGACATTTGTCTTTGCACAGTGAAGCTTGCTGTATAAACAGCAAATTCAGCCTGGGGATGTGCTTCTCGCGGCTATTTGTGAAGATCCTTTACCGAATATAGAAAACTTGTAACTATCCCATACGGCTGCAAATATATGACTTCGCGACACCGGCACTGTTACGTCTTGCGTAGACAGTGTTGGTTTGAAAGCCACTCGGTAAACTGAGTGTAGACGGCGACAACTTGGGGGAAACTGCCGCTCTCCGCTGTGGCACACGGCGAAGCTCGAAGTGGCTGTCAACGCAAGTATTAGTCAGATTCGTCCAATATTATGTACTTCAGCGGCACAGATAACACATACTAGGCCTGGTTGTTTCACTCCGCATCGGGGGCGGCCATCTGGCTGCGGAGACGCGGCCTGTCACCACTGGCACATCACGAGACAGCAGCCAATAGCGTGATGCGAGCATCCCTTAGTGCGTCCAAGAGTTGAACGATTTCGTGTCACCCGGGCGGAGGCGCTTATGCACCCCATTGCGCGGCCCGTGCGCATGGTGGCAACCACGCGTTCGCTAGCTGGAAAAAACGATCGTACAGCGACCCTTACGGCTGCAAGGCAGGAATACGTGTAGATGTGGTAGAGGAACAAGGGTAAGTTCTGGAGCCTGCTAAGGTTTCTAGAAGAGAATCGGCTCTGTTACCTACACTCTCTGATCCTCAGCTTGTCCTTATGCTGTAAAGCAAGTTTTCGCATTAAAAAGGAAAAAAGGTCTCATTAGAAAGCTGTCAACGTTTTCATGGCAATAGCATTGCCGATGTTTATTCCTGATCGTCTCGAGGCCGCGCGAAGAAACTCTCCGTTCAGTTTTCCTGACATTTGCCAACGCTGAAACACCAGTACGCATTATATATTTATCTTCCTGTTAATTGAAGTGCACATATGGACTTCCCGCTGTCGGCATTTGCTGTGAACATACTGCATATTCGGAATACGAAATACCAGTGTGTTTCGACTTTACATTCATCAAGAATCCCAGAGTGATTTTTTTAATTAAATGAATGAAAAAACTTGGACGAACGAAATTACTACAGAACCGGCTCTCGAAAAGCAAATGCAAAGTTAACTAATTTTACCATGTTTTTTCACGTGTTATTATACTGTGTATTTGTCATTTTTTTTATAAATGCGGCCGCGATGGTTATTGTGGAGAGCTTTCCAATGATTATGAATGGCCGAGAGCAGGTCCAAGACACTCCACGGACATGCTAAGAATTGTTTAGAGAGCAAGTATGTGCTCGTATGGCAATTGGTCTTTGTTTACGTGTGTCAATGTGAAGTCACACACCGTAGGGAGGCTGTACCATGGTGGCAGATATTCATGTCTTTGTGCAATATTCGGTAGGGCGTCCAGCGATGCTAACTCTTCACATTTATCCTCAAAGCGCATTATTAGTGGCCTGATAAAATGTGATTTATTGAATAATCTTCTAAATGGGCACTTGGTAACAATGGGATAGCAGAGATATTTAGGAAGAGAACGGGTTTTTAGGATGTACGTGCATGTAAGTGTGACTCTTCTATCCGTTAGTGTGGGCTCAATAGCTTCAACATAAAAACTATTTACCGGGGATGTTGTATATGCTCCAGTTGAGAGGCGCACACCAAAATTATGAACAGGGTCCAGTCGTTTCAAGTAGGAAGCTGTTGCCGAACCATATACCACGCACCCGTAGTCCAGCTTGGAGCGCACCAAAAAGCGGTATATTTGTAATAGGCATGCTCTACCGGACCCCCACCGTTTTCGCGTGAGTGCCTTTAATACAATTTATGGCGGGGAATGACACGTCACCGCGGAGAACGAATCGGGAGCGCGCGCGCACTCCCGGTTCGTTCTCGGCGGTGACGTGGTTATTCCCCGCCATAAATGGTCCGCGCGCACTGGCCCGCCGGCGCGGCGGCGAGAGAAAATGAATGCAGTACTTTTCCCGTTTCAGTGGCTTTAACGCCTGCAAGCTGCAGACGCCCCCCTGCGGGGTGAAAAACAAGACATGGAGTGTCCTTTCATCCCGCTGCACTGCTATACAATCTTGAGTGGGAAATTACATTGGAGTCCCGTTTTCCCTTTTCCAAAAGCAGTTTGCCAGATGCGAGCTGAGAAAAGTACGGAACAAGAGAGTACAGAAAATCGACAGCTCTAGCATGCGCTCTCTACTTGAAGCTTTCTATTTTTATTATCTATTTGTAATAGATTTTTTTATCCATATTCCTCAACACTTGGAAGGACATAGGACATTATGCTTTTTAAGATACCCGAATACGATGTTGTTTGCATCCGCAATTCATTTTTTACTCGAAACGTAGCCTCAATTCTGAAGCAAACCTTTTTTATAGGCTGTTGGTTGAGTTTAGTGATGTAAACTAACTCTTTGAAGTAAACATGGAGAAAGCGAGACAAAAGTTGAGACCAAAGCACAACAAGAATTCTTTCATATTAATTCACTGCACGAAAATGTGGCACTCAAAAGAACCAACAACAACAGCAAGAATACAAATTCACAATAAAATTAGAAAGTTGTCCCGGGTCATAAAATAATGATCAATGGGGCGAGTAAATGCAGTCATCAAAACAAGTTAAACATTTCAGTATTTTTACTTAAACATTTGAGCTCTTTCGGCGAATCTAACACGGGTGATGGCGCCCACTTGCACCACATCTGTACACATGGAGCGCTTCAATCGCTTCTCTTTTGGCTCGGTTGTTTACATTACACAGAACTGAAGTACATTCACAAAGCAACATCGGGCAAAGCTGACTGAGCATGTTTGATAAATGATCGGTGAGATACCTGTATACTGCGGGTGGGTGTACGCAGGTCACATGAGCGCATGTTTCGGAAAATGACTCTTCCAAGAGAACTAATATGAGCGGAGCAGTACTGATAATTATCTCCTACTGGAATGCGATTCCAGAGAAAGCTTGTGCTATAGACCAGCTCTCTTACAAAAAAAATGCATTTAGTTTACGTTCAGAGAGAAGGAGATATCGCCGAAGGCCATCATATTTCTGGAAAGCAGTGTGAATTTGTTCAGATATCCGCGATATTGTCGCAGGTACTGTTCAACATATTCAGAAGCTCATGCTAAAGGCTTTCTAATCTGCTTGGAAGAGAGTAAGTAACTGGGCCCTAGACGCTTCATCGATGCCCCGAAGTGTGTTAACTTTGTTATTGGGTTTTCGCTTTTGCTGGGCGTTAGAATGGGTCCATTTTCGCGCGAAAAGATCTGTCCGAAGTCTCTGTTTTTGTGTATACCTCGACTTGTGTCACGCGCTGATTTCGTTCACATACCGACGTGTTATTGTTAAACAAAAGTCAACGTACGGCGAAAGTCCTCGAAAACTTTGAATTTGGCATCGCTTGCCCAGCAGCAGGCATCCTCTCTAACACAGATCGCCTTATTACACGGCGTTGTTTAAGTGGCATTCAGCACCATGACTGCAAGAGACTTGATGAATATCCTTGGCCATCTGAGAGGGCTGAACAAAAGAGATCTTCTTGATGATACAGCAACTTGCCTCCAGGAAGTTGTTTCAATAAAAGAGCACCTGCAACATATTGCCCGGACGTACTGTTGGCTCATTCCAGCAAACAGTGTGAGTTCGTGGCAGCTGTATCTGCTGACTGCGGACGCATACCTTCTCATCGACCGTCCGACACTATTCGAGTCCATTGCAGCCGCCCTGCGCGTTCCGTACTATACCGTCACAATGACGTGGAACGCCCTGAATGGTGCATACTATGCGTGTCTGCTCACCTAAGACGAAGACACGTGGCAGATCGAGCATAAGGTCGTCTCCATTGCGCTGTGGTCCAGACTACCGTTACTGGCAGCCTGTGTGGAGGGAGTTTGCATTATGGGCCGGTTTAATCACGCTCTGGATGCAGGTGTTGGTGCGGATCGTTTCGCTCTCCTTGAAGGAATACACGAAAGCCTAGACGGCGCGTTTGTTTTCGGACGGAGACATCTGCAGCGCTGTAGCGACCATCGAAGCCGGGGGCTGCCAGCATTCAGGTGTGTTTCGAGAAGGGCCCTCTGACAAGGACCAGCTGCCAGTCGACGGCGTTGGCCCAGGAAGCGGTACGTGCTTTCTTATTTCTTCCTGCGGCAAATCCGGAGAAACCGTCGGCGTTGTTGTCCGTGAGTAAAATATACTCGAAAAATCCCTAGTGTAGCACACAAGGAATGGGTGCAGATTCGTACGCGCTTTCACGTCATGCTCGCATACAGACGACGCGGAGCCCGCCTCGACCTCGCGACGTCACAGAAAGTGCACTACGGCCTTCACAGTCGAGCGTGTGTTGGGTGAACACTTGCCGCATGCGAGGATGCATGTTAAAAGGAGAAAGAGAGCGAGAGAGCATCACGCGAAGGGGTAAAGGGCTCCCGCGTGGACAGGGTGTCATGAATGTTTTATAATTGTGTTTCTTTTTTTTTCTTTTTAGCCAAGCCCTGGTTTCGTGGTTGTGCCCTATTACCAGGGGCTGATGTTACCTGTAATTAAAACTTCTTTGGTCTAGCGAAGTATGGGACGGACCTCGCATTATGATCGCCCTAAATCCATTGTTCATGGAACCGTTAAAATGGGGCTCAAAAACATTTGACATCAGTCTAGGTGGACGTTGGGTGCTTAGCACGTACTTAAGGAATATCTAGGCTTTAAATGAAACCCTTCAGTCGGTAGGTAAAGTCTGCGAGTGTTATCTCTCTGTGAGATCGCTTTTATTAACGGAGCACTAAAGAGCATCACGAACATCGCGTTTTTTTTTTATTTAGCTCGTGTCTTAGTTGTTTTCGATATGTTAACATGTGAGCCAGTTGTACCCTGTTCTGCTAACTGCTAAATACATTCTAGACTT
The DNA here is from genome assembly GCA_030143305.2 of Amblyomma americanum. Taxonomy (NCBI): domain Eukaryota; kingdom Metazoa; phylum Arthropoda; class Arachnida; order Ixodida; family Ixodidae; genus Amblyomma; species Amblyomma americanum. The sequence continues at coordinate 10,987 of JARKHS020013657.1, read as the reverse complement.
GCACTTTACCAGTAACGGAGCTGCGCGTTAAGTGTAAAACGCGAAGCATGTGGAAAACAAATTCGCAAGTACTGAAAGGTCTTGGTTTAGTTCAAGTGCCGTGATTCGTCCTTTCATTGGGGCTAACCCGTTAAGAGTTCAAGCTAATTTTGATTTGCAGCATGGAATACTACATATGTTACAAGCGATGAATGATGTGCTTCTTTTGAGGATATAAATTATGTACGATAACACATCCGTCGGTATAAAAGATCATTTCTACGTTCAGTTTATCATGAACTTCTGATCAATATTGTGCATTGTGTTTATGATTACGACGTGATATTTTTCACTCTTCTTGAGAGTTTAATTAGTTTTGGATGTAATAATTTTTGAATTCACTGCAGTACTGAGTGTTTTATCTTGTAGTCAAACTAGCGCTTGGGAGAAAAAAATACTGTGCTTTAATATTTTTAAAGTACCCTTAAAATTCCCTTTTAAAGTCCCCTTACAGACACTTCGGTAACGTTTTTTGGCACGTACCGTTAACATCCACTCTACTGTTATATTTACAAACTGCGCTGAAGGATGCAACAACCTAGTAGCAGACCAGAATCATGTGTAATCTGTACAGCAAACCGCTTCCATTGCCCGTCTGAACAGAGCAGGGCATAACATTGCTCTCGAAATACATTCCCCACCGATGCGCTCTCATCGCGCCGGAGCTAAACCGAGGTGCGGTGAGTCACATGGTATGATGTCACAGCCACACACTCGCTTCGCCGCTTTAAGCTTATTCTTTGAAGCGACATGACCCTGAGGTTTTGCACTGGCGGAGTAGAGCTTCCGCTCTTAAACTCATCAAGAAATTATGACCTGTGTCTGACGCAAGAAGCAAACAAAAGGTGCCCTTCTGATCAGTTTGTGATGAGTAACCATGATTAAATCATAATGATAACAGAATCTTTTCTATCAGTTTTTCCAAGGACAAACCAACAATGGTCTACTTTCGGGCTGGAGAGCCGCTTATACTCCTAGTATTTTCCCAGTCACCAGAGTTTGTGTCAAACTGGTGCTTCGCGTTTGCAATAACTAGTCTTTGAAAATAGTTATACCGGTAGCTGTAAAACCTGTATCTTTTTCGAGATGCATACAGCATTCATTCCAGCTCGGAAAGGTGCATATATTACTTGGCGGTTAGAGCCAAAGGAGTCTAGAGTACTTCGATACGGTATTCAAATGCAAATACATTTCCGGCAATGAGGCCGTCTTATATATGGTGTGTAGTACACATTTTGTGTTGGGTACAGAAACGAAAGATTGGCCTCTACCAACGACAGTCGTCATTATTGCCAACTGGCTTGTACCGCCATGCAGTCACACGGTATTTTAGGCACGCAGTCTTCGTCTTAGTACGAAAATCTGACTTGCTGTCCGGTTCGATGTTGACTTTTTCTGCTTCGCTAATGGACTGCTTCGCGGATGATATATTATGTTCGAGTTTATTTTCAGAATAGAAGCAACCGTTAATGTATCGGTCGGTATTACCTGTTTAGGATACGAGCTCATAAAGTGATAGGACGGTAGGGTCTTGATGACCACGGTTGCTTTGCAGGCCATTGAACAGTTTTGCTTTTTTATAGGTATTTATTTCTAGGCGAAGGCTTCAGTCCCACGTGTTTGACGTACAACAATGTGTATGCTTCCGCATCGCAGCCCATTGGGGGTTCTAAGTAGATATAACTTTAGGTCGAAAGCTTTATTCCATGAATTCTTCGTCGGTTTAAACGAGAGTGGGAAGACATATTTAACCTACTTATCAGAATTTATATGTCGCACCCGTTTTAATTGTGCCCAGCTCTTCGCCTTCCCAGACGCTGCACGCGCCTGCGCATGATTAAGAAACGTCAGAATTAAGTGCCTCGGACACGATAATGATTTACCCGTTTTATTGACATTAGAGAGCCCGGAGATATAACCAGTGCCTTTGCCCAAGTAAATAAAAAAACAGTTTATAATCTTTGTCCCTCCTCCCTTCGTTAACAAATCAGTAGCATTTAATGCGACTTCATCACACCTAACTAAAACAGTCAATTTATGACAATCGGTGATATTATAGCTTACGGACGCCGTGCGATATTTGAACAAAAGTGCCTTTTTGCGGCTGTCTTGAAGTAAGCAGTGCCGGTGATGTGGTACGTCGTCTCAAAACTACCGCTGTGACTTTCAGGTGTAAGCAAATGCTAGCTAGCCGCAGAGGCGAGGAGTAAAATGGACACGTTGTCTCGGCAGATGGCGTTCCTCATTGTGTGTGACTTGCTTTATTTCTCTTCTTTATTAGAGTTTTTGGAGTTATTCTCAGGTATGCATACCATGGGCTCCATGAAATAACTATTTTCAAAAACTAGATTGTAAACGTGAGGTCTGCATAAGGAGTAATACGCGATAAAATCCAGAATTTTAAAGAACGCCGTACTGTCTGAAACGTGTTATACGTCAGCTAGCCTTGTTGACTTGGCCAGAGACCCAAGATACATTCGTTTACGCGAAAGCGTTAATGGGTTAACGTCCATAATATGAAAATTTAGAATAAATGAGCAACTTGAATAAAAAAAATGATGTACAAATTGGAAACGACGACAGGTGCTTACTGCAGTTGTCATATCATCTTCCCTTAGGAGACGAAGGAATCGAAACAGGTGCTCACTATGGCACATATGACGGAAGCCAAATGTGACTATTGGCTTCCAGCAAGTATATTTCCTTGTGTTTTTATTTTTACTTTGGTTGTGTGGCAGTCTCTAAGCGTCCCCTTTATCTTTTCCTCCCTATCTGCGAAAAGTTTCATTTTTATTTTCTCTGATGCTTCTGCAGTTTCGCTAGGCATCAAACCAGCGCTGTATTGAAACTACTCCAGTGCGAAGGAAGCACGAGCGACCGGTGTCAAGGTAGCGCCATCTACCGCTCCCCGCTCAAATCTCTGCACGGCATCATCCAAAGACAAGCAACCTTGGCTTCAGTTGCCTGTTGCCAGTTGGCACCTGGAACAACTCAGGCAAAGTTTATGCCAACAACTCCGTCATAGTGTTCCTTGTCCTTGTACGTTAAATAACATTATTTAGAAAAAAAAACTTTTCTAAATGCACCAAATGTCATGGAATGGCTTTCCCCCTTTGTTTCGCTCTCCTGGAGTGCCAAGAATATACCATCCACGTCTAGTGTTCGAAGACAGTGTCTGGTCCTTCTAATATGCTGTTTTGTTACGTGAGCATTATTTTTCTTTCTTTCAGGAATAAAATCTTTCTATTGCTGAACGGGAATATTGCACTGCATTGAGTATAATTGTTTTAGAAGTGTATTCAGGTATAATTTCACTGTTGTGCTTTTTCACTTCAAGAAACGCAGTCAGCGATCCTCAGGGGCAAATGAAGCTATTGATACAAACCGATAATTATGCTTTTGCATTACAATTGGAACCCTGCTTAAGACAGAACGAACTTAATGAATAATATGTGGTCGATCCGCGAATGAGTGCGGTAAATGTGGCAACTGGTCATGATAAATCCATTTATGCTGTTGCCACGCCACGCCGGTAATTATCTCATTATTCATCATAGTCTCTTAATTTGCGCGTTAGGGCTGACATTTATTATCTACATTCTAGAGCTGTTTAGGGAAATAATATTGTGCTTTCTGATTTTGTTCAGTACTGGGAAAATGCATTACACGAAAACATGAAAATTCACCCCCGCATTGGTAGCTTACATTTCCTTGCTTTAAATTTTAATCCGTTCAGCAGTCTGCCGCCTAATATATTCATCTATCTTCAACACTTTTCTTTTCCGCTGATAACTGTAATCGAGGAATCATAAATCATCCAACTGTAATGTTGATTTTTATGCCTGGTACTTTTTTGAGCGCCATTTTTGTGAAGGTAGCTTGGCGATTGCCCTTTTTTCTGGAATTGGCGTGAGAGACTTTGCATATTCTGTGTGTGGGCCTGATAGTCATTTTTAATTCCGGCACAAGACTTGAACGAAAGGTTGATTTCTTTTACAAGCATTTGAGAATTGTATATTATCTGTACTTGAAGGCCGATAGGCTTGCTCTTTCAGAAATCACAGTATCAACTGAAAAGCGAATTCAGCGCGTTTCACAGGCGCTTTTGCGGAAAAATTACGCTGGGAGCTCGAACATCAAGCAGCCATATCTGCGAAGCAGCCCATCAGAAGCCAGCGTTCTCATAGCGTTCTTCCTCTAATCCATGTTGGTCATCCTTGCGTGCTGTGGACTCTCTATTTATGCTGCATTCCGAGAATGAAGCCTGATATCAGCAGCAAGTATGGTCTCTTTTGTTGCCAAAAGCGGTAAACCGGGAAAGCGCTGATTTAGAAAAGTATTTGGAGCTAAGCCCAGTGTCACGCATGCAACGAGAACGACAGGCTGACAAGCGTAGAGAACGATAAGTGAGCGCGATCATTTTTCGCACGAGCAATGCAATGTTCACCTCGCGAATCCGAAACAATAAGCACAAGAAGATCCAACGAAAACCACACAAGCGTGACCATTCCTATGCATGCGACGCCCTGCTGATACAAATAAATGTATTCGCTATTGCGTTCACACTGAGAGCGTAATGCTCTCTTCTGAGAGGCAGCGTGCAGTTTATGAAGGGTAGGTTGCTACTGGCGTCGCTTGATTCAGAGTCATTGCTCTGCGCAGATCGCGTTCGGTACGAAGAAGCCATCGTTATTTAATCGCCGTCATTTCTGACCACTCATCGTTTAAAATTCCCACATTTTCGTGTGCCTTGCACCCCCATTTCGCATCATATGGTAAGCCACTGACATTCATTCTTTCGGTACTAGGGCAAAGAGTGCGCCTAATTAACCTGCCAGCGAATCCACTGCTTTTAAGCTCACGTCCTTCAAGAAACCGGCTTGCTCAGTAACCTATATTCCGTAGTTGTGACTGACATAACTTTCGTGACAACTGAGATCCCAGTCAGTGCTAGCTCTTAGAAACTGACAGTCCACTCTTTTTTTATTTTTTCCAATGGTCCGTCTATGGACAGCTGCATGTGTAGTAAGATTTCTCTAAACATGGGGTGAATGCAGTCGCTACTTCGAGTTGCTGATCTATTCCGTTCTGTCCGACCACATGTAACCACCCAGTACAGCTCAGTTGGTGGTGCCACTACCCCGGACAGGGCCAACCGCACTTTGCAGGAGCAACCAGCACAGCACGACTAGCGATGCAGGCTGCATGCATCTCAGCGGGCACACAAAGGCACAGGAAATCAGCAGAGTGCCGAATCCTCGTCGTGGTCGCCACGGAATTCGGTTGCTGCGTGGTGGCGGCAAAATGGGTCATTAAATGAGCAGCTGCAAGCAGGGCAGCGGTGAAGGTTTTCCATGGACGGGCACATAAGAAAACGGCTCAGGGGCATGGGGAAACGAAGCGGTCCTGGCGCAAGCACTGATGGAGGCGTCGAGGCCAAGATGGCAGATTCCACAGTCCGCCCGCCGGTTGAAAGTCGACAAACCCTTGGGGAAAATTTTCAGCTTCCGTGGTTTGAGGCGCGGGACTGTTCGAACGACTCTACCTTGAGGAAACAGTCTTGCAAACATGCTTCCGAACTTCTCAAGGCTCCTATCGGATGACGCACAGTCTTTATACATTTTATAATTATTTTATTTAGCGACATTCCGCCAGCTACGCAAGAGACAGGCGTGAAGTGGTTACTACGAAATCTATATACATAAACAAATGCCTTGGCGTCATAACTATGCTTTATTCAAGTACGCGACATTATTGGCTTCATTATAAGCGTAGGAAACAGGTTATTCTTCCGGTTAATCTCCCAGCCTTTCCTCCTTTTCCTCCACCTCCTACTCCTCTGCACACTAAATACATTGCATTTGACTCCACCAAAGAAAAATGCAGAGCATAAATTTGTCGAACAAACGGCTGGGCTCACTGGAGGGAGCAGTCATTCTGTGACCCAAGAGCCATTCTGGGGCTGTTGCTACGCACCGCCCGCCCTACCGCACGCGGTCTTCACTAAGTTGTGGCCGCTATTCCTGAGAATTCGCTTGCTCAGCATATTTGACATGTGTATTATGGAAGAGCTCGCTTCCAACAAAAGGCACTTTCGCTGCTGTGTGAAGCAATCAGTTCACACCCGAGGCACAGCAAAACTGTTCATAATGAAGAATTTATACTGAAAATACTGTGCCTCGTATCCCAAACTGACCCCATCGGTAAAACTAACTGCATCTCCCTAGCCTGCCAAGGGCCATGGCATGGCTTGAATACCGTTCCTCGCGCCCTAGAAATGCCTAGAAGAAAGAATACTTCACGGACAATCCTGTCATCATCTCCGACTCCTATAATCGACTGCGGTTTTAGACAAGCCTCAATAATAAAGAAAAGAAAGAATGGAATTGTGTAACTGCCTGGTTAAACTCCTGCGGAAATTTTTACATACGTATTTATTCTTCCTTCACTACCTCGTAGAGAGCGGAAAGGAAGATGATTTCTTGACGCAAACAGTCGGCAACGTAAGAGAAAGCCTCAGGCTGCTCGCCAACGTTTTGACAAGAGTATTTGTCTTCATCTGGGCCAAGCGTTCATCATTCGCTCGTTTTAAATAGGGTGATCACTCCAGATAGGAATGCCTGGTGAAGTGGAGGAGGACATGAGTTGGGAAGGATGTAAGCATATGGAGTGTGAAAGTTGTCCAAGAATAGCAGCTAAAGAGAATTAAAAGGTACACCTGCAAAACTGGGAATAATTACAGCAGTATAGCAGAAAGAAACCGCCGAGTTGAGGAGGGTGAAAGTTAGAAAACATGGCCTTGGTTCTTACTTTTCTTGCCACTCTCTCGGTGTTGTTCATTGACGGGGAGAAATAATGATGTAGGTAAAGAGATGTATAACATCTTCCACCGTTCGACTTCCTACATCATTTTACTTGAAGTGAACTTCGGGAGTCAACTGTATATTTAAACCTAAAAAACTTATAAAAAGAAAGGACACCAAGGCGAAGATTATATACAGATGACTGCATCAGCAAAAAAGGTTTTGATCCCCCAAAATTTCCTCTTTTAATTCATTTGTCTCTGCCCTCAATGAAGACCAAAACTGAATGGGTAACTTCCAAACAATCGTTCATTTGAAGCTTGAGCAAAAGGCGAAACATTAAATCGAACATATGGGAAAGAAGACAAGCCTTCAGCACGCGATACTACATTTGTAAATTCATACTCCGCCAGCTTAGCAAACACTAGCGCTGTGCCAAGCGTTGCGTATTTGGAGACTGATAAATGCAAAACATAGTATATACACAAATTGGACGAAATTTGTCCCCGAAGCAAGGCCTATTAAACTCGTCTTCAGAAACCTCAGGGTATCTAGAGTGCACAATCTGCGCTCGAAGACGGCCTGTCCAACAAAGCGTGTCTCCTGTGTTTCGACCGCCTGTGAGCCTCAACACAAAATGCCGCGCACTAACGAGTGCGCATTGTCGCTTGTGAACCTGTCGTAAGAACCGAGTTCTTGATGATCGCTCTTGCAATAACACCGGAAAAAGACGACATCCGCATCCGACGGCGGGGCCATCGAGTCGAGACATAAGCTATCAGCACCGATCACTCGTTGCTTCCATCATGCTGCAGCGCTTATCGTCGAGACTTTAGACACAGTGTAACGTCTTCGCTTTGCCTTTTCCGAACTACCGGGACCCCGCTCACCACCAGTCCGCACGCGCTGGTTGATCCCGATGAGGCATTCGCGTGCGCAGCTGCGGAAACCTGGCGCCACCTGGTGCCGTCAAGGCGATCTGCGCGTGCTCATTGGCTGGGCGCGGGCTCCATGGCGCCCTGGTACCGGCCTTGATAGCGCGGTACAACGTATGCTCAAAGTATCTATTAACCAATGGGGTTATAGCTTAGCGCGATCCGCGACCGTGATCCGCTTCACGGGCCACCACCACGTAGGCAGTGATTGGTTCCGGCGCTGCAGGCGCGGAGGAAACTGATGGGAATGTGGCGCCATCTGGCGCCTCCATGGCGCTCTTTGCACGCGCAGTGATGCCCCGCGGAAGTGGTTAACGGTAACGGATTGCGCTTTAATATAACTCTCGACTCTAATGACCACCCCTCCCGGTATCGTTGAATACTGCGCGCCTGGATGGCGTCCCCGTACACTGCCTAGTGCGCTGACCAGCTCTGTCCTCAGTAGAGCCTCAGGCTCGCCCCTTTGTTCTGCTGTCAGAGTTCAGCCAACAAACCAAAAAAAGACGCTGAAACATTTGGTGCTCCATTTGTAAGCGAAGTGCCCGACAGACAGGCACGAAAGGATTGAAGAGCTGCGTGCCGACATAAGGGGAGCGGCGACAGGTGCCGGGTTATAACTGGCTGGGCTGGAGTTTATGGTGGTTTAACGTCCGAAAGCAAGTCAGACTGTGAGAGACGCCGTAGTGAACGGCTCCGGAAATTTCGACCACCTGAGGTTCTGTAACTAGCAATGACATCGCACAGTACAGGATCGTTTATGATTTCACCTCCAAGGAATTTCGAGCGCCACGACTGGGATGAAACCCGCGTTTTTCGGGTCAGTGGCCGTGCCCCATAACCACTGAGCCACCGCAGCGGCAAAGACTGGTTGTCCCGATGTAGAAAAACTAGAATGCAACTGAGCTGTAAGGCTGAAAAAAATAGCGGGAATTGAATTAAAAAAATAGGGGCACAGAAATATGCGAAGAAGAGAGGGAGGGGGCGCAACAGCTGAGTTCCTCAAAAATAAGAGCCGATGGTGCAGAGATTAAGGTAAAAGTTATATATATATATATGTATATATATATATATATATATATATATATATATATATATATATATATATATATGAAAAAAATGGAAAGAAAGGGAGAAAAAGATAATGGCTAGGCGAAGAGTAAGCAGAAAGAACCGATAAAGAGGCTATATGCAGAATTTTGCTATTGAATGCAAAATGATGGTCGCTACATTAAGATACCGGAAGCAGGCAGAGTGGGTAAGGGAGCAAACTCTGGTTAATGACGTCATATAGTAAAAATCAACAAGAAGAAATAGGATTGGGCTGGGCATGTAATGTGATGGCAAGATAAGCGCTGGAGCTTAAGAGTAACTGAATGGATTTCAAGACAAGGCAAGCCTGGCAGGGGGCAGCAGAAAGGTAGTTCAATTATGGTCAGTGATAAGTTTCCCATAGACCGCCAGAAGAAAGTAGGTCACGTAGGTTCCAACAGGAACAGCTGTTCACAGGCGGCAGCCAGGAAGTCTGAAGGCGATGGAGAGAATGGAAACAAGGTAAGCCCAAGAAATGAGGTCACAGTGACTGATAAGACCAAGCCCTATCCAGAAGTTACCAAGGAGGGAAAACCTGCCCTAATGCGTATTGCTGGGGAGTTGTACTCAAACATATGAATGTGCAAAATACCAACAATGGAGCGCACAATGGGTGACAGGCGGTTGTAGTGGGGCTATTTCCAGGTAGAACAATGAACGCAGCCCTGAGGGAAACGAAAAGCGAACATTCAGAGAATGTTGCAGGGCGCAGTTGGGTAGTGGTAGCAGCGGAGCGAAATGATGTCCTGAATGTTGACGCCACGCACTGGTGGAAATATTAGCTGAGGGAGTGGATGATACAAGGGCAATAGCACAGCAAGTGGAGGTTGTTGGGCAATGGCGGAACGGTGTAAACCGAGAGACAAGGAAGTGAAGGCCGGAGAAGGAATTTTAAGCGGCATATAAACAGGAAACTGCCTGAAGCCGGTATTGGCAAAGGATTTGCAAAGGATGGCTTCTATACTTTAGTGGATGCCCTGGAGCAGAGATCGGCTGGCGCCAAGCAGGCCGGGTAGTATCTCTTCTAGGGGCGCCCCCTCGGCTCAGGACGTAGCTGCCGGTGGAAGCAAGAGAATAAGGTGTAATGATGGATGCTGATCGAGCCTAACGAAGTGACCACTAGGAGCACCGGAAAGAAAACTGCCAAAGATATTTAACACCAGTATCGGTTACATAATTACGCAAGGGATTAGAAAGGGAGTGGAATGGTTAAAAAGAGAACAGGAGCGAAAGGACGATGATATACGTGAGCACGCGCAGTGCGAAACATTTTGAGGGATCCAGACGACCTACAGTTTATCGAATTCTACGTATGGGAATGGTGCAATGTAAAAACAACGAAAATGCGTGCGGGGGGGGGGGGGGGGGAGATATGCTGATATATCAGGGAACAAGGTGGTAGAGAATAAAATCAAGTTGCAAGGAATATGTTTGGGTATCAGGAAAAACTGGCGGTGAAAGGACATGGCTAGAGACAGGGAACAAATATGGGCAAGAAAGTAGGATATAGTTGTCTGCATGACGATATACAGCAAATTGGAGGCGGTGGCGATATTATTCTGCTGGGTAACATGAATCGTCTATCATCACTTCTGGTCATGCTTTCTCTGATAACCATGCAAAGATGGCTCCAGTAAGCAATCTAGGTTATAATCTGTCACACACAGTAGGCGGAAAGGTCGTTGAGCAACGCTTCCCTGGTTATTGCACTGTTAGCAGATAGCCAGCAAGATTTGCAAACTCTGGCTAATTGTTGTGTAAGCGAAAGAGATGCTCTATGTTTCAATGTTAGCGCAACTAAGTCAGGTAGTGATAATTTTCAACGATGCAACTGCTCAGGTGCTTGCAATACAGAGCCATTAAATTACAAGACCTCAGGCAAGCAGACCCTACCGAGATCGTTTGGGGTTAAAATTGGGGTTTTATAAAGCCCAGCACCTTTACAAGAAATAACACATTCACAAAGTGCGCTGACCCCCCTAGCGTTATGAGAAAACTGATGTGCCGTTTTGTTGTCATGCGACTGCGTATCTACCTCCGCTGGCTAAACGAGCCTGATGATTCAGACGACGGTTATGGCAGCAAGACGGTGTCTGGTGTGAACTTACCGTAGAGTACATT
>JARKHS020013655.1:0-19972 GCA_030143305.2 Amblyomma americanum | reverse complement strand
AAGTGGGTTTTGCAGGCTCCACCTGCTCTCATTAATAAGGTCCCTCTCAGCTTATGCATGTCGGTTTGCGACGCATGGATGAAAATTTCGCATATTGCAGACAATAGAGGAAGGAGTCATGTTAGTATGCACGCCCTTGTCATTGCATCATCGCGTTGATTAGCGGTATAGGGCTCGCGTTCCTGTAGGAAGGAAGGACAAGACCACCACTATATATACAGCTCACATGTGGAACAATATATGTGCATGCATGAAAATTGTCAGGCACCGCAACAATGCAACTAGGAATACAAAAGGTGGCTGGTGAACAACACGACCGAAACAAGGCGCCACAGCTGTATATCCAGTTCAATAAATCGACATCCCCAAATAGTGAAACTGAAATGGCAAAAACAGGTTTTCCGCTCGCTTTTTTTTTGATGAGCACTTTCACCATTTCTTCTGCAGATGCATCCAGGCTTCGGTATTGCATAAATGTATGGTGAAAGATAAACCCTTTCCGACGTATCCTAAGCTGGATAGCCCTCTCAGCGATTGTATGATAACCATATGATAACTATTATCAAGACATTTTTGTGTTCAAAAGAAAAGGAAGATAATCGATAGTGTTCCTTTCATTCTATGCATACTAAAATGTGCCAGATGAGGGAAAATGAGAGGCCGCACTTGGAAATACTGCAGTGTTGAGCCTCAATGCGAGAAAGCTTTTCCCGGCTTCCACTACCCAAGATTAGTCACTTACGAGCACGTCGACTGTCATCGCGAGTCCCACCGGTCTTGACGGTTTTTCTCGTAAAATGGGGCAATGCATCTAATATCTAGTTGTAACAATACATCATTGGAGTCATAACTTTGCCGACAACATTTTTTCTGGCTTTGCACAAAAGCTGTTCTCCTGGTCTTAGCATGATCACGAGGCAAATGTGGGCCTCTGGCGTGCGGAACCAAGAGCGAGCGTTTTATTTTATTTATTTATTTAGAAATACTGCCAATCCCAATCGGGATCATCGCAAAAAGGGCACAAACAGTATTCAACAAAGCAGGTACATAAAACACAGCGTTGCAACTATATATGAACAGAGGCTGTTAGGTTTAATAGCAATAATAATAATCGGTGAGAAATAGCATGGGAGCAACAATACAAGGGAAAAGAAATAAGAACAACATAAATGCATTACAGATTAGAAAGAACAATTTTCATTACTTCAAATAGAGCACTAGAGCTTACGAAATGGTGTTTATAATGCACATTGTAGAGCTAGTAGGTGCGCTTCATATGTCATTAAAAAATTTTCTAGAGATGATCTGGTTACACTTGATGGTAGGTTATTCCATTCTCGAATGGCTAACGGAAAAAAACGAATGTCTAAAACAGTCTGTGTTGAATCGATATTCTTCCAGTGTTTGTGAGTGCTTATGTCTCGTTGTTCTTGTTTCTGATTTTGAAATATACCTTGTACAATCTATGTTCACCATGTTGTTAATAAGTTGATAAAGTAGTTTCTGTAGTGCAAGCCTGGCGCGGTTTTGTAACGTAAGTATTCCAGCGTTGTTTATGAGTTCTGTGGGTGATACAGTTTGTCTGTATTTGTTTTAGATAAATCTTACAGCTTTCCTTTGAACTCCGTCTAGTTTCTTTATTAGTTTATCTGTAAACGGAAACCAGGCTATATTCGCATATTCAAGTACAGGTCTCACAAAAGTAATGTAGGAAAGTAATTTAATGTCTGACGGCGCGTCTCAGAGGCGCCTCTTGAGAAAGAAAAGTCGTTTCAGTGCAGATGACGTAATGAAGTTCACGTGCAAGTTCCATTTCAGATCAGATGATAAAATTAAACCAAAGTATTTATGCTGTGTAACTGCGGGAAGCGGGATATTTTTCAGTGTGTATGAAAAGTCCGATACGTTATGTTTCCTGGTAATTCGCAAGATGGCTGATTTTTCGATATTAATACTCATTTGCCATTTAGCGCACCAATCAGATACAGACTGTAGTGCATTGTTAAGTGTTATATGGTTATCTGGAGAATTAATTTCATGGTACAGTATGCAATCGTCAGAAAAAAGCCTCATTTGAATAGGAATGATAGCAGGTAGATCATTGATGAAGATAATGAATAAAATAGGCGAGAGAACACTGCCCTGGGGCACACCGGACGTAACTTCAGTTATGTTAGACTTTTCATGGTTAAATTCTATGAATTGTGATCTATTAGCTAAGTGGTTTTTAATCCAGTTAATGATATGTCCTTCGCCAAGTGTAGATTCCAACTTTAGAATTAGTTTTTTATAGGATACACGATCGAATGCTTAAGAAAAGTCTAGTAAAATGAGGTCAATTTGTTTTTGATGGTCGATGCTTAGTGAAACGTCATGTATGCAGGGGAGTAGTACAAAGGTCGCGTTGGTACCGCTTTCACCGCGTCTTGGGAAACGTCGAAGTGTGGGACCCTTTTCGGATACTTTTTTTTGCATAAGAAAATGCTTTGCGTTTGCTGACGCAGCCCTTAGCAGTGTCCTTGTACTCCTGTAGACAAATCAGAGATCTGGGCTGGTTGGTGGTGATTCATAAAAAACGTAACACTAGGGTCCAGTCGTTGTGTTGTAATTTCCTCCTCTTGTCCCTCGTCCGTTCTTTTACTGTTTTTTTTCCTTAACTACGTAACACTAGCGCTTAAGACGTGAAGATAGACAAGAGAAACAGACAGGATTCATAATAAACGTAAGACTAGCACTTAAGACGTCAACACAGAAAAGAAATGGACAGGACGAGCGCTAAACCGCTAGTAGTTTAGCGCTATGATCCCGTTCTAAGCGCTACTCTTACGTTTGTTATGTATCACAACCAACTAGCTCAGATCTCTGCTTTGACTGCAGTAAATTCTAGTACATCGGCCCTGTTCTACTTTATTTTATCTGTCGTGATCCGTCTGCGACCTACGTGAACTTGCCAGCGTGGTTTAGCAGTCGTCCTGTCTGTTTCTTTTCTATGTTCGTGTCTTAAGCGCTAGTCTTACGTTTATTATGAACCTGTAGAAGCTGGAGCTTTTTCTGCTGTACCGAGAACAAGGAGATGATAGCGCAAGAACAACGCATTAGTATATATAATTCTGTATTATCTCTTCGTCTTATACATCTCTTGTGTACGGCGATGAATCTTCTACTGTTTGTTATCGGTGCCACAGCCGGACGCTCGTACCTGCAGCTATCAGATTGCAGGATGGCATCGCCGAAGAGAAGCGAACATAGCCGCTTAGTATATAAGTCCTATGTCGCTTATAAATTCAGAAGCATCATGTCCATCAAACGGAGCTGTCTTTGCAAGGCGAAATGTCGTATATATGCCCGAATAACGGTTTTTATCATCCTTAGTGTGAAGCGCTGGCATGGAGGCACCATAAATATGCTTTCTCCTCAAAGCTCTTCCGGAATTATATTACTACACTGGTGTATAAGCATGAGAAACTTTATTTCAGTTTGTCACTGTTGACGCCACTCCACGCTTGGCTAGCTTTGTACCTGTCCTTGTTATTAAGGCGTAAGCCTTTCTTGGCTCATGAGTGGCGTGGACTTAAGCTGTAGACGGAAACTGTAGACGGAAGTTGTAAACGGAAGTTTTCCGCACGAAGTGTCAATCAGAAGTTGCGTGGCAATTAAAATAAAATGTAAAAGTTGATTATGCAACAGTTGATAAGCAACGTATATGCAACGGTAGCTGCAGATAGTGATAGTGGCAGAGATAGACAGTGATGATGACAGTGATGATGATGATTAGTGATAGTGATTAGTATGATTGGCATATTAGCGATTATTATGATGATGATGATTATGATGATGATGATGATGATGATGATGATGATGATGATGATGATGATGATGATGATAGTGATGATGATAGCGGTGGAAAAGTAAAGGTGACTAAAAACAAAAATAAAAAAGAATAAAAATAAATAAAACACAAAAGATGGCCAAAAATTAGAATGAAATAAAAGTGAAAATGAAATGAAAATAAAAATAATTCTAGGAACAATAGCAATTAAACATGAAACATGAAGTCAGAAAGGGAGGAAAGGGGAAACCCTTTCGCATTTCCGCTCTTAAGCAGACCTAAGTGCAATCCTGTAATTTTTTCAGTGCCGGGTGCTCTGCCCTTGGGGGACGCGATAGAGCCGAAGCCAGACCCTGGAGCACCTGTCCCGCCGACGGCTGCTCCGGCCCCAGCACAGCCACAGGACGCGGCGGCGCCTCCCCCGGCACCAGCGGTGGTGTCGCCTCCCCCGGCAACGGCACAGGGGCCCGATGCTCCTGCGTTACCTGCGGACCTAGCGGCCGCCGCTATCCAGGAGGGCAAGAAGAGTGGTGTCGCGGCCGCTCCCCTGCCACCAGAGGTGCGCTGTGTTCTTTTTTTGCGTTTTGCACCCTCGATGCTATGTCACCAGAGCTGCGTTTCGTTTGTGTATGTATGCTCTCTCGCGTTTTGATTTTTAGGCTTAACTAGAGCAGTGTAATTGCATGAGACGGACCCCTGCTTCGACACTGCGTGTTGCTGAAGCATTAACTCTGAAAAGTTCTGATAAATCCTGACGGGCCCACTTAACCCAGCGAGATGTCACCTGAGTAACGTAGTTGAATGGAATATGGCTCAAAGTCCTTGTGAATGGAAGGACTGCACCATGACATATACCTTACTTTACAGGGCCAAACTGAATTGTTAATAAATCAGTTTTTATCGCTTTCGTTGCGTTTTCAAAGTTCACGTGTTACGTCTCATGCCTGCTGAGATTTTATTCATGAATGTTTGGCCGTTTCCACCTTTATTTACATCACTGTGGCCTTCTTATGGTTAACGGTGAGTGCAAATGGCCTGATCTATTCCGTGGTCCCTGAGTCATGTAGTGTGGTCCTTGGGCGGCAAAAACGTTCCCAGTTAAAGCAACATCATCAGTAGAGTAGCGATCGCCACTGGCCCTACCGCGAGCGGATGACAGGGTCCGACAGCATCTCGTGCTACAGGCGGGACTCCAGAAAAAACAAGTTTTAAGCGAACTTCGTTCCATCAGAGCGAGCCACATGGCAAAGGAGCTTGAATACAAAAGCGAAGGAGAATGCGTCATCTGGCGGCTCGGATATCAACCCTTCTCAGCTATAGTTTATTACGGAGACTGAAGCTGAGCAGACCAATGGAGTTTCTTTAAAATATACTTGTGCGCGTCGAAATGCAACAAATAAATTACTGGTGGTCACATACAGTGTGATAAGAAAATGGTGCAAGTGCAACTTTACGGTTCTGGTATCACTCGCTAGATGCCGCAAGCATACGAGGGCCGTAGCCCCTGGTGGCACGCCAGGATGTCACTTTCTTATTTGTACAAAGTTTCCGCGCTGTCGTGATTCGAAGCGCTCGAAACAACAGAACAAGTCTTGTTCTTCCAAGGAACTAGAAGTGTACATAATTTGGCTCTTCGGGTTCTGACCTCGATCCTTTTCCTTCGCTACAGCGTTCGAGCATAGCCCATAACGGTAAATTTATTTTCTGCCCGCTGGCATCACAGATGGAATCATGTTGTTTTGGACATTTCTGAACCGGTCACGACACTCTCAGAACATCGCGAAAGCCGTCTGGCGCGCATTCCATTTTTCCCAGCTTCCCTTAAAAGGCAAATGATACGTCGTCCAAAATTATCCTAGACCTCCACCAGCCAGTTCTTTTACGTGCGCTATGTGGGTTTGGAAGCACGTGAACAACACTATAAAACCGAATGACTATCCCGTTGAGGCCTATTTCGATTTATTAGGAGGGAAAACGATCGGAATCGCGGGGAATTTTTAGTGTGCCGACCTCCCATTTCCTTTTCCCAGCATGTTGGCCCAGTATTCTTCATGTTACAATATTGCTCGTGAAGGTGGCAGCACCTTTACTGTAGGACTTCGATTTGTAACCGCCACGCTAGCAACGAGGCTATTTACCATGAGTGCCATGGAAGCTTAGTTTCTCAATAAAACAGGCCACCAAGTCGTCTGTACTTTCATGCTTGCTGATGCTGCGGCGCTGCAGTATAAATAGTTGTCTGTGCACGAAGGCGTCGGTTGAAGCTCAGGTGTTCAAAAACGAATCATGCACGATGCGCCAGCAAGAGTGCATCAGCACCAAAACGAGTCGGGGCTGTCGGTGTATGTAAATGCCGCGTGGTGGTAAACAAGGTGCTGGAAATCGAGACAGGAAAGCTTGTTCACCAATTTTCAGTTTTTTTGTTCATGTGAATGGCCATATACCCTAAGAAGGAGTAGCGAACGTAGAAATTGCTATCCACAATTCGAGCTTATTCCTCAAACATACCCAACAATTCGGGACAAAGGCATCTTATGCAACAAACTGTTTATGAACGCAATTTTTTTCATACAATGCAAGATTTCAGTATAACAATAAATATATCCTCTAGACTACCCAAAGGAAGGTTTGCATTTTTTTTTTGTTATCAACGTTTTTCCTATCGTCAGAAGCGTTGCCTGTTTCTTTTTTATGTCAGTCCTAACTGCTCGATGCGATCGATGGGAACACTTTAAAATAAAGATTTTGCTACATATCAGAAGAATGTTCCATTACCTTCATATTTAAATGAGAGTACCTTACAATATTCCAGTATTCAAATTTTTTGTACATTAATGTTGGACATGTCACAAAGCGCGTACGACCCTAGACAACAGGCCTAAACAACAGAAAGCCGGCGCTATTTCCATGTCCTAATTATTACAGGTGAGACTGCCAACCTTTTAAGCACTTCGAGTTTATAGAGCTAACCCTCGGCGCTTTCTAGGAGCACATCTATTGCGTGATACACGGTGTAGTGAACTTGCAGATGAGAGGGAAAGAGCGTCCAATGAGAAGGAAGCCTGAGTGAGACCAGAGAAACACAGGAAAGGAATAAATCACTAGAAATGGAAAGCGAGGCGGCAGGGCTAGGGCGACGGAACGCTGTACGACTGGAGCGCGCTGACTCCTGGGAAGGTGAAGCAAGCCGGCAAGGAGGTGGCCAAGTATTGCGCGCGTGTTGTTGCTCCGTAGTTGAGTGAATTTCCGGCCAGGATCTCTTGAGCAGTGCAGCCTTGGTACTGAAGAAAACGAGGCCCAAAATGCTTCACTAGCGGGTCTTAATGTCTTCGTCAGGCTTTCCTCGGAGGCGCAGCTCCGGTGAATGCGGGGCATTCGAGATACCTTGGGGAAATCCCTGAGGTCGCCTCTTTTTTTGTTATTTTCAGACACTAACCATTTCATTTCTTTTTTTACCTTTTCTCTCCTTGGAATTCCTTTTATAAGTAACGGAAATCTATGTAGTTCTGGTAAAGAGGTCGACACGGATAACATTAGGGAACAGGACTGATGCCGAGTAGGAGGAGAGGGTGGGCGATGCATATAGACATACTATATAGCCCAATGGACTCCAATGGACGGCATGCAGACGTTCAGGACGTCCGCAGGACATCCAGTGAACTTCCAGTACCCACTGGGTAGCTGAAATGTAGAAGTTTGGGCATCGCCAGAGTAAGCAATGCGGGAGGGATATGAAAGCTTTTCCCACAGAGCAACGTTCCCTTAATGCTGAGGAAGCTGCGGACGGAAGGCATTTACGCATCATAGGATGAAATTTCCGGAGATGGGAAGCCAGCAGCTGATACCGGACAGGGTTAACTGTGAAGCAGTGAGAGAGGCCTTTGACTTGTAGTACACGTAATTATATTAATGTTGATGACTTAATTTTCATATTTCCTCTCGTCACCAGGGAGGCGAATCGTTCCGGGTCGCCGTGCTGGGCCTCTACGCCGTCGTGTCCCTGGTGATCGCCGGCATTCTCTGCGGCATCGTCTGCAGCGCTCCACCGAAGCCGTGAAGGCGTCCACAGAACCGCAACGGTTCCTCGGCGTCCGATTAAACCTGCTCCGGACACTTGCCCTCGCCTTTAGTCACGTGGTTTAGGCCACGAAGCTTTCGCTTTCACGCATGTAAAATGCCGTGATGAATGGCTCGGTGATAAAATTATTTATTTGTATCTACTTTGCTTACACTGCCTTTGTTCCACACTCGCGTCTGCAAGAAAAAAAGCTGCATTAAATTTTTGGTGAATAGTAAAAAAAAAACGCTGCTTTGCGGGAACCGTTATGCAATCTTCGGGTGGCTATAGGTCGAAAATATATCTGAATACGAATACAGTAAAAATTGCACAAATAAAGCACAAAATTGAAAATCTCAAGAATATTTTTCTCAACGTTCCCTCCATATAATCGCTGTTCGCGTTTAGATCGAAGCACGTTTATTTTAGGTGAGTTGTGCTGGGGAAAAGAGCGAACTGAGAAGCACGCTCAGAAATTTAACAGCCTGCACTTTGTTGCGGAGAACTGATTTAGTTAGTTTTATGTGATTTTATGGCGCATAAGCAAATGTGGATATCATGCGCCAAACACAAGGTTAGGGGATCTGTTATACTAAGTGTATAGATGTGATGATATTATATTAGCTTTAAAACATTGGCTTTCTTCACAATCTTAAAAACAAGAGAAAAATCGACGACTGCTTGCTCGCCTAAAAGCAATGCGGGATGAAAATAAATTTCTTCACTGCAAAATACAGGAAAAACTTTTTTTCTAATTTCTTCGAGATCCGAACAAGAGATTAAAATTTGATTAACTGTGAGCTCATCACCACACATTTCGCACACAGGTTTGTCTTTTTTCTTAATAATAAGCTATGGATGATGTGTGGCTGACCTATGCGTAAACGACATAAAATTACTTCGATAAAACGCTCTTTATGGCGGCATGATTTTCATTCTTCTAAAATGGGTGTTACAGAATGCAGCTTGCTGTTTCCTTCATTTTCCCAAGAAGCTTGCCATTTGGCTCTTAGTTTGCTACGTACTAACTTCACGTAATCCCTTGGTGACAAAGTTCGCATGTTTTATTTCCATGGTTCTGGCATGCGCAGCACAGATGTCTGCTCTCTCATTGTCCCTAATGCTAACGTGACTGGGAACCCAGCAGCATTTTATAGCGTGTTTTTGTGTCGTGACCTTCGCTATATTGTGTATGATGCTTCCTACCAGTGGTTCCGTGACATTTTTGAAGCTTAATGCAGTAAGGACACACAATTAATCTGTATAAATGATGCTGGTTTTGATGTTTCCATTTTTTTTTCTGTACCGCGACACAAATGGCATAACACTCAGCGGTGAAAACTGTAGCACATTTATTTATTTATTTATTTATTTATTTATTTATTTATTTATTTATTTATTTATTTATTTATTTATTTATTTATTTATTTATTTATTTATTTATTTATTTATTTATATCAAATACCCGTAAAAGCCCTCAATTTGAGGTTAATACATAGGGAGAGTCATACTGCATTATTTTTTCCTTGTATTACTGCGCTTCCAAGATGAGCAGGAGTTTTTGACACATCAGTTTAAAATGGAGTATAATTTCTTTATTTTTCTTGCAGTGCCAGGCATTCTTGTATTATATGCTCAAGTGGTGTACAGGTTTTCCGAAAGCGTGTTAGTGTTACGTCGCACGCTGTAGGGAGAGTGCACCACGGTGGTAGCGGTTCGTGTCTTGGGGCAATACTTTTAATTTCATTCAGTATGTTCAGAACTTGGCATTTTTCTTCGAAGCGTAAGAGCAACGGCTTAATCTCGTGGGAGAACTTATTCTGCGTCCAGCGCCCATATTCCGATCATCACCAATTTCCCAGTCAAACTGCCTCATGGCTGCAAAGTTTATGCGGTGAAAATATTGCCATGTGCCTAGCACGAGCGTAGTCGAAAAGGCGACGAAGCGGCGCAAAGCTCCAACGGCGCGCTCGGGCTAGACCTGGCTTTGGGATTAAAAGGAGCGACCTCTTTCTTGGGTTCTCCCCTACGCCTACCTGACAATATGCTGTTTCTGGGCTGCGTTGCACAAAGTTTGACATTTTATTCAATATAGTCGTCTTAGGCAAGAGAGCGTCTCATCTAAACTGTGTATGTCGTGTAGCCAGGAGACACCTCATTCAGAATTCCTCTGTGATGAGTCTTCAAGAATTATGGAATATCTTGATTACCTTTTAACTATTTGTTTAATAAAAGAAACTACTTGAACGACACATTTAGAGATAGTTTGTTGTTCATTCAAGACCCCGATAAGCAAACAAACGCTCTCAAGGCAATGGAAAGCAAGACGACACACCAGCGGCAAACTTTCAACTAAATGTTATGCCCCTAGCATTTCGGTAAATACACACAAAGCGTCAGTGAGATCTACTGGCACAAACTACAACGCATCGGTACAGCAACCAACCAGAGAAAAACGAGAATACCTACTACAGATACACAAATTGTATCGAAAGATAGTATCAAAGATACATGTATCTTCGATAGTGGCTATGCCTGATCTGGGTGCGCGTCTTTACTTCCCTCTGACGAAGCTGTATCAATTTCGGTTCTTTTAACATTTTGCACGCCTATTTGCACGCTTCAATTACGATCTTCAGCTAAATCTTGTCATTTAGAACTTTTGATTTATTAAGTCCAATTCTATAGGCCTGTCAGCATTAAATGTAATAACGTAATGGATCCCCTTAAATCGAACTTGGCATAATATGAAATTTTCGGTCGTCTTCGGGTTCGCATTATGGGTAGTCCCATAAGTATTATTTAGACCAAGTATAAGTTTACCACCGTAACCTACACATCTAAGTTATGTCTCTGAGAATTTCAAGTAAACAGAGATACCGCAGCGGTGACCTAGTGGCCACCTCGCATGCGGGAGGAGCGCGGTTCGATCCCCAGTGCCGCCTGGTAACCACCGGTGACACAATTTGACACAAGCTTTCCCTTGGTCTGGTGCTCGGTTTCTTTAAGGTGAAATGCTTGGGAAATGGGTCGTTGACCCCGCCTTGAGAAAACGAAAATACCTTGTGTCATGGCGCTCTTTGGCCTCAGATGCCCTTGAGCCATAAAAATTCGTCATCAGCATCAGTAAACAGAGATCAGCTGTAGCGCCACGAGATCATCTAGAACACTTGCCAGTATAGCATGTGTCCTCAAGGAGAGGAGAGAATAAATAAGGGGGTAATAAACGAAACTCTAAAGCCTAGAAAGCTGAAGGAATGCTGAAACCACATATATTTTGAACAACGCTCAGCAAGAACGGCAACATACCTAACTCGCGTTACGTGCTTGGAAGGGGACGCCTATATCAATTCATCACTGAGGATTAGTCAGCAAGCAAGTAGATACCAAAGCGAAGCCTGAGGCGCTCGAAGTCTTTTAAACAATCTTCACGGCAGATGAGCAATATATGTGGCTTGTTATTTAAAGATACAGAAAAAAACTAACGTCCATGCTAATCTCCCTCCACCGCGATGCAGAGGCCACAGCTGTAACTCGACCTGCATTCTTTCTCCTCACATCTTGGAAGGCGAATTCTTAATGCCGCTAAAGCAAAAAGTTGTCTACCATATATGCCTGCACTCTTCGCATTTATTCCCGAAAGTTCAGCGGCAGCCCCGCGAGCGCACAGGGCCAGTACAAGTACTTCATGGGCATCTTGGCGCTGACTCGTAGCGGCACTAGTTAATATTAGGCTTACACCCACGTTGTTTCCCAATTAATGTCAAACTTCCAGCAAGCCGGGTGTCACCTACTCATCCACAGCGGCTGATGATGGAAACCGGGTGTAGCGAATCAGTACTGCTCATTGCGGTCAGTATGTTATGAGGAATGGAAACACGGCTTGTGAAATGAGCAGGGAGCGGAAGACAGTGACCTGGGAAGATGGGACTAAGAAGTTTGATGGATTAAGGTCTCATCAGCTGGCCCAGAACAGGGCTGACCTTAGATCAGTCGTAGAGGCCGTTATTCTGCAGTCAGCTTAGTTTTGGGTGGTGATGACGATGACATGAGCATTGTTATGATCGTAGTTCTGGCCGCACGGGCTGGAGTAAGCGACAACCGAGAACTGTCAGCAAAGCCGACAACCTCGCGACGGCTGCATACCGAATGCCCTTTGTCTGAAAAAAAAGGTTCCCTCTATCACACCTACTGGCCACTTCGACGGGGCGCTGAGAGACTGGGTCCTGCGTCACTGCGGCAGGCTCTCCCACGGTCTACCAATGAGTACCGGGAAGCGATGCGTGGTCTAGCCCGGCTTCTCCTCGCAGCAGCGCCAGTTGGGCTTCCCTGAAAGCCGCCGCGCAGCTCTGCCAGCGTAACTAACCGTCTCGAGAAGATCCAGGGGTCAGCGGAGTCCAGTCATCATGTTTTGACATCTGCATTCGTCTCTAAAGGGGAAGCGGACACCGCGTGGCCTTCTGCGTAGCCTTCCGCGTGGCCGTGCCCGTGCATTGATGAGAAACACGTGCAGCCACATGCAAACCGTGGTGACGTCACTCGTGGAGATTCCTGTGTCTGGCCGACGTAGATGGCACTCTCCCCTCAAGCGCGACACGTGGCGGG
Source organism: Amblyomma americanum (assembly GCA_030143305.2). NCBI lineage: Eukaryota > Metazoa > Arthropoda > Arachnida > Ixodida > Ixodidae > Amblyomma > Amblyomma americanum. The sequence continues at coordinate 7,481 of JARKHS020013655.1, read as the reverse complement.
GCGGGTCCCCTGGGGACAGAGTGCGTGATCTGCCACAGTGAACTTGGACACGCCTTCCTCGGCAGACCCGGCCTCCATCTACGAATTTCAGGGAAGAAAAACCCTATAAAACTCGGCGCAGAGTACGGCCGAGGAGCGACACCGGCATGTCCTTGAGAGCTACATCTCATCGAGAGCTTCCTCACATCGAGACTCATTCACTGAGAAGCACTCTGGATCGCTGTACGTGTACGTAATGTAAATAGATGTGTAAAGTTTTCCTTGCAGTCTTCCCAACCCAGTCTCCGATCATCATCGTCCCCATCTCCGGTCCGGTCCATGCTACCCTAGTCGCAGCAGCATCAGACGTCCTGCGTGTAGAAGCACTTTGGCTCTATGAGAGTCTGGCTTGGATGGTCGTTAGTTTTCCGTTTCCTCACTGTCCTTCCCTTTGAGTCAAAGGCCGCTCTGCACAATAAGGTCAACCGACCGTAGCGTCGCACCATAGCTGAGGTAGCAGCTGTTCATTGCGCCCTGCAACACTTGTTTTCTCCACGGTATTTGTTCGTTGAGATTCGCTGTGCAGGTCCTCTGAACGCCGCCTGCCTGCTTCCGAATTCTGGCCCAGTAAGAGCGTCAGATTTTGAGCGCTAGATTCTGACGACGGATTTCATGGTGAGTTTTGTCCCTGGTATAATCAGAAAGCTCTGCTTCGACGGTACATTCTCATCGGTATAGAATCTCACTTTCTCGGATAAGAGATTTTATGTAAGAGTCGTTTCATTTGATCCCATGACACTGGTAGCTGCTCCCGATGACGTATCCTGTCTTAGATGCTATCATCCTTTTGGTGCCAGGAACAAACTCATGTTGGTACTTTTTTCATCATACGTGCCGTACGCCCAAGCCGTATTGACGGACCTGCGCCGACGTGGACGAATAAGGGAGCCGGTGAGGAGTATGAGCTCTAGAGGTGCTAATCCTGTCTCGAGAAAGAGACTGCGCAATGGCTTTGCGAACGAGTGGCGCAGCATGACCTCTGCGACTCGCCAAGACTGGATGCGATGCGGCACAGGTAACGCGGCTAGCGGCGGCGTGGAGACCTCAACAGCCGCGCCTGTGATCCTCCGTTTGCTTCCACACAGCCTATTGCCTGTTTGAGGGCCATTAACCCTTCAATACGCTGTGAGCATTGTGAAGTGAGAGCATTTTTCCGGGAATGTGCTACAGCTATACTTGGATACCAGCGAAGTCTGCTGTTACGCATAGTTTTTCCGGGGCAAAAAGATGGCCGCAGCTAGCGCTTTTCTTGTTGCCTAAGCAAGGAGCTAATCTTGGCACGAAATGATAAGGTAAAGAATGGTATGCAAAACAGCGCTGACGGACGGGACGTAAGAAGGCGAGACAGACTTATGCGCTGAACTAACAACCAAATGGTTTATTGCGAAAGAGGGGGCAATATAAAGCATACAAGGGAAGAAGAAATGCGGTGCAAAACATGATATGGCATACATTCGGGATATCATCACTGATTAAGAAAAGCGATCTCCTGTGGGAATAGAGCCACCGATGGTTGGCTTACACATGAGTTGCCTAATGCATGAATGTGAAAGGCCTACGATATCAGGCGCGAGGTATGATCGTTATATTTGGCGATGATAGTTGTTTGGTTCAAAAACGCCTCACATTCTTCGCAATCTGCGAAATGAATGACCATTATTTCGGCGTGACTTGTTTTCAATGTCTTTCGCGTGTTCGCGTAGCCGATCGTTGACGCACCGTCCGGTCTCTCCGATGTAGAAACGGCCGCATGACAGTGGGACCTTGTACACTACACCACAGCAACAGTTGACAAATTTGTTTCTGTGTTTCTTCTGACAAGACTTCTTTCCACTCTCCTGATTCACTCTCTTGCACAGGCCTCCCAACTTGTTCCTGGCAGAGAAAAGGAGCTTTACGCCGGCTTTGTTCACAATCTTTTTCAGGTTATGCGAAACTTGGTGAACATACGGAATACATGTTATGTGCTTAGTGTCCAGTTTGCGCGTCTCCTTCTGAATTCTGCATTATTTTAATATCGACTCTGCTATGCTAGATAAGATCTTCATCGGGTATCCCGCAGCGGTAAGCCTAGTAACCTGCGCGTCAAAGCTGGCTTGGGTCTTATGTGCACATGATCTAAACAGAGCGGCTTTCATGCATGTTTTCGCTATCCCGCGCTTGACTATCTTAGAGTGGGCCGACCGGAAGGGGAGCAGGCTTTTCTGGGAGCGCGGGGAGTATATCCAACACACATTGTCACACGATAGCACAAGTTCCAGATCCAAAAACATTAGTTTGTTGTTAGTAGGTAGCTCTGTGGTCAATTGTAGGTTGTTAAGTTCAGTACTGAACACGTCAAAAATCTGAGCAACAGTTTGTTGGGCGTTACTTTTGCGATAAAATACTAAAAAGTCATCTACATAACGCATAACCTCAACAACGGTGCCGTCCAGCTTGGCTTGAAGTTGTCTATCGCACGAAGCTAAGAACAGATCGCTGAGAACGGGAGCGAGGCTGGATCCAATACAAACACCTTGTTTTTGGATGAAAAAACTATCATCAACTCTAGCAAACGTGGACTGCAAATAAAAGCGGAGCATTTCTAGAAACATGCTAACGTTTATACCACTAGAGTTCTGGAACTTGGTGCCTCCGTGACGGTCGATGCGCTTGCTGATTTCTGCGATCACCGCGCTTTGCGGCAGGGAGTAGTACAAGTCCTTGACATCCACCGAAAACGCGCCAACGTGGGCAGGACACTCGTTTTGAAGGAATTCTGACACGGTCTCCGGCTTTCTGATGAGGAAAGAATCTTCAATCTCAAGGTGCGACAGGCACTTCTGCAGGAACACCGCTACCTCGCGCTGCCACGTTCCTCGTTCGGACACAATGACACGGAAGGGGCAGCTTACTTTATGCGTCTTGGCGCTGAAGAAGACGAAGAGGCTAGATGCCTTCGAAGCTTTGACGGAAGAGGCCAGTCTTGAAAGTCCAGCACGCTCACAAAGCTGTACTGCCTGCTCTTGCACTTTCGACGGCTTGACAGTTTTCACTTGTCTGAAGTTTGCAGCGACTGCAGCTTGAGCCTTTTCCTTGTAGAGGTCGTTTACCACGACGACAAAACCACCCTCTTTGTCCGACTGAACAAGCTTGAGGCCAGCGTCTTTGAGGGCTGATACTGCTGCAGTGAGACGGCGCGTGCTTCCTTTCTTCAGCTCCTGGGGTAGGGAATCCACGCCTTCCTTGATGCATCTCCCAGCTTCATCCGTTCTTACTCTTCTGGCAGTGGTCCTAACAAGAGAGAGGAGCTGTGTTTTGTCGATTCGCGGATGCTCGCAGTATTTCGGCCCCAGCACGAGCAGGTTATTCACCTTCGGGGGGACACTTGCGTTCCCCAGCACGACGACGTCTTGTTGAAACGAGGTAGGGGGCGCCTTTCGGCGAGGGAGCCTAGGAAGAACCTGTCGCCACATGAATTCCGCCGTCTGCGAAGCTACACGCAGGTCTTGACTGAATCTTCTATTCCCTTGTTCAGGGGGGACGTTGCTTCTGCACGCAATGCTCAGGCAATCCGTGTAAAATCTCGCTTGCCTCCAGGTCTCGGAGCGTAAGATGCGGCACGTCCGCTTGGCATGGCCTTCCGAAGGAATAAATAAACCATTTGCAATAAACCATTTGGTTTTTAGTTCAGCGCATGTGTCTGTCTCGCCTTCTTCCGTCCCGTCCGTCAGCGCTGTTTTGCATACCATTTCAACATGAACCAACCAGCCCGACTCAGCCCTCTCCTTGAATTCATTTCTTGTACATCGGGCTCTTTCCTTTTCACTTATTGCCTCCGCTCATCTGTTGTATGTGTAAACCTTCTGGCTACAGCAACGTGTCGGGCACGTCTCCTCACGTACTCATTGAAGAATTCCTTTCTGCCTCCGGACGTTCTCCGTTTATTCGAGGGTCTCATTCCTTCGGAAGGCCATGCCAAGCGGACGTGCCGCATCTTACGCTCCGAGACCTGGAGGCAAGCGAGATTTTACACGGAGTGCCTGAGCATTGCGTGCAGAAGCAACGTCCCCCCTGAACAAGGGAATAGAAGATTCAGTCAAGACCTGCGTGTAGCTTCGCAGACGGCGGAATTCATGTGGCGACAGGTTCTTCCTAGGCTCCCTCGCCGAAAGGCGCCCCCTACCTCGCCTCAACAAGACGTCGTCGTGCTGGGGAACGCAAGTGTCCCCCCGAAGGTGAATAACCTGCTCGTGCTGGGGCCGAAATACTGCGAGCATCCGCGACTCGACAAAACACAGCTCCTCTCTCTTGTTAGGACCGCTGCCAGAAGAGTAAGAACGGATGAAGCTGGGAGATGCATCAAGGAAGGCGTGGATTCCCTACCCCAGGAGCTGAAGAAAGGAAGCACGCGCCGTCTCACTGCAGCAGTATCAGCCCTCAAAGACGCTGGCGTCAAGCTCGTTCAGTCGGACAAAGAGGGTGGTTTTTTCGTCGTGGTAAACGACCTCTACAAGGAAAAGGCTCAAGCTGCAGTCGCTGCAAACTTCAGACAAGTGAAAACTGTCAAGCCGTCGAAAGTGCAAGAGCAGGCAGTACAGCTTTGTGAGCGTGCTGGACTTTCAAGACTGGCCTCTTCCGTCAAAGCGTCGAAGGCATCTAGCCTTTTCGTCTTCTTCAGCGCCAAGACGCATAAAGTAAGCTGCCCCTTCCGTGTCATTGTGTCCGAACGAGGAACGTGGCAGCGCGAGGTAGCGGTGTTCCTGCAGAAGTGCCTGTCGCACCTTGAGATTGAAGATCCTTTCCTCATCAGAAAGCCGGAGACCGTGTCAGAATTCCTTCAAAACGAGTGTCCTGCCCACGTTGGCGCGTTTTCGGTGGATGTCAAGGACTTGTACTACTCCCTGCCGCAAAGCGCGGTGATCGCAGAAATCAGCAAGTGCATCGACCGTCACGGAGGCACCAAGTTCCAGAACTCTAGTGGTATAAACGTTAGCATGTTTCTAGAAATGCTCCGCTTTTATTTACAGTCCACGTTTGCTAGAGTTGATGATAGTTTTTTCATCCAAAAACAAGGTGTTTGTATTGGATCCAGCCTCGCTCCCGTTCTCAGCGATCTGTTCTTAGCTTCGTGCGATAGACAACTTCAAGCCAAGCTGGACGGCACCGTTGTTAAGGTTATGCGTTATGTAGATGACTTTTTAGTATTTTATCGCAAAAGTAACGCCCAACAAACTGTTGCTCAGATTTTTGACGTGTTCAGTACTGAACTTAACAACCTACAATTGACCACAGAGCTACCTACTAACAACAAACTAAGGTTTTTGGATCTGGAACTTGTGCTATCGTGTGACCATGTGTGTTGGATATACTCCCCGCGCTCCCAGAAAAGCCTGCTCCCCTTCCGGTCGGCCCACTCTAAGATAGTCAAGCGCGGGATAGCGAAAACATGCATGAAAGCCGCTCTGTTTAGATCATGTGCACATAAGACCCAAGCCAGCTTTGACGCGCAGGTTACTAGGCTTACCGCTGCGGGATACCCGACGAAGATCTTATCTAGCATAGCAGAGTCGATATTAAAAGAATGCAGAATTCAGAAGGAGACGCGCAAACTGGACACTAAGCACATAACATGTATTCCGTATGTTCACCAAGTTTCGCATAACCTGAAAAAGATTGTGAACAAAGCCGGCGTAAAGCTCCTTTTCTCTGCCAGGAACAAGTTGGGAGGCCTGTGCAAGAGAGTGAATCAGGAGAGTGGAAAGAAGTCTTGTCAGAAGAAACACAGAAACAAATTTGTCAACTGTTGCTGTGGTGTAGTGTACAAGGTCCCACTGTCATGCGGCCGTTTCTACATCGGAGAGACCGGACGGTGCGTCAACGATCGGATACGCGAACACGCGAAAGACATTGAAAACAAGTCACGCCGAAATAATATGGTCATTCATTTCGCAGATTGCGAGCAATGTGAGGCGTTTTTGAAGCAAACAACTATCATCGCCAAATATAACGATCATACCTCGCGCCTGATATCGGAGGCCTTTCACATTCATGCATTAGGCAACTCATGTGTAAGCCAACCATCGGTGGCTCTATTCTCACAGGAGATAGCTCTTCTTAATCAGTGATGATATCCCGAATGTATGCCATATCATGTTTTGCACCGCATTTCTTCTGCCCTTCTATATATGCTTTATATTGCCCCCTCTTTCGCAATAAACCATTTGGTTGTTAGTTCAGCGCATGTGTCTGTCTCGCCTTCTTCCGTCCCGTACGTCAGCGCTGTTTTGCATACCATTTCAACATGAACCAACCAGCCCGACTCAGCCCTCTCCTTGAAGGTAAGGAATTTTGCCGCCTCTGCCTTGTTTGATGTAGTCAACAGTAAAAAACGTGGTTCCATTTACTGTTGTGATTGCATGGTCTGCAGAGTAATACGTAATGTGATACCTAATGTCACCAATTGCTGTTTAAGTTGTATCCTAATATAGCAGTGATTTTTTGTTTCAGACGAAATTAACCCTATAGAGCCTAAGTAGGGTGTGTTGTCATGTCGCGTAGCGCAGCTAGGGAATAAAATATTCGAAAATAATGAGCTAGCTGGTAGCATGTCCTGTGTCGCTATTGTGCAGGCAGGTTTTGTCACTTGACCGCATTAATGCATTTATTTTGTTTCTAGCGCCATGTGCACCTTTGAAAAAATTCATATAGATCCCCTGATTCCTCGATAACTTAACAGACTAACCGTGCTGTTTCTGGGAAACTTTTCCCCATCATTCCTCCACGCCAGAAACACGTACAATCGCTGTTGGTGTTTTTCGCTGCCAACCTTACTGATTTACTGATTATATTTAACGAGGCGCCCATAGAGTATCTATAGAGAAAAAATAAAATTTCTGAACAGAATTGGCAGGCAGCGCCCGAAAGGGTTAACCTCTTTGGCGTCAAAAACACGGACCTGGCCATGGGCCGGTTTAATAAACATTTTCCCTCTGTTTCTCTCTCGTTGCTTTCGTCACGATTGACGTCACGACGAAAAGAAGTGAATTCCTCATAACACGCGGTCTCTAAATCAATCATCTGCTGCAGCTGAGGTCACTAAGTTAAGTATGTGTAACGCGGCGAGCACGCAGAACACACGAATGTGTCGTTAATACAGCCTTTAATTTAAAATGGCGCCTAATGCATTCCAACATTCTACGCTACGTCCCGCACCTTACGTCTGCAACTTACTTTCTGCAGGACACACACACACACACACACACACACACACACACACACACACACACACACACACACCACACACACACACACACGCGCGCGCGCGCGCGCACACACACACACACACACACACACACACACACACACACACACACACACACACACACACACACACACACACACACACACACACACACACACACACACACACACACACACACACACACACACACACACACACA
>JARKHS020013654.1:0-63187 GCA_030143305.2 Amblyomma americanum | reverse complement strand
GCACACAGCCAACCAGGCCAAGTCGTGGAAGCGGCTGATGGCGCACGCGTACAGCATCCCAAGCGTGATCGCCAGCTGCTGCAAGGCGCCCTGCGTACGATGGAAATGCACTGATCGTCATGCGTACAACGACGCCATACCCAGACAGAGCACGTTATTGTTGGTCTGGCAACACCGCGGAGTTGTAAAAGAGTACGAGTCACGCTGCGAAAACTACCTAGCTCGGATATGTGAAGTTCTGATGTTTGATGCGCGTACAGCCTTTAGCAAAAAGAACCAGGCTGTCGTTACCACTTTACATGTCATCAAAAAGCCTTTTCTCGTGCGGGGGAGAATAGCAATGAAACAGGTTCTCGTCATGCAGGTTATCTTCAGCCAACGATGGCTGACGAGCACAGAGTGGCCTCCTGGCAAAGACGATGCGCTTTCTTGTTCTTTTTTTTCAGATTTCTCCCTCAGACAATGTGGTTCCTGTAATCAAAGACTGTAATTGCCGCCAAATTTTACACCATTTTTAATTACCTCTCACAGCAAGCAAGCGAAGCGAATTGTCCACAGGCCTATTTCACGGCAAGAAGGCGGGGATACCAGCTGCGTTAAGGCATTGTTGATAGGACGAAGTAAATAAATGGAAGATTCACGAGCCCTGGTGCCAGCTCCCTCCCGAAGTTGAGAAAGGCGGGAGAGAAATGAGTTGAACGATTCTCAGCTGTTCGAATGGCGAACCTGGAATGCTTTCGACACTCGGCAAAGGCCGCCAGCATTGGCTTGAGCGTTCGGTTGATTCGCTCGGTCAAGTTGGACTGGGGATGGTAGGGGGAAGTAGTGTAGTGCTCAATTCTGAGAGAACTGCACGTGTTACCGAACACCCGAGCAGTGAAATAGTACGCAATGTCCGTGAGCAGTCTTTCCGGAAAGCCGAACCGACAGAACACTTCCTGGAGTTTATCTAGCACCGCTCGTGATGACACTTTCTGAAGCGGGTACACTAGACCCATTTGTAAAAATGATCAGCGACTGCCATGAGGTAAATGAACCCCTGCTTGCTCCTAGGGAAAGGCCCCATCAAATCGCAGGTTGCCATCTGCCACGGACGCACACTCTAAATTGGTTTCATCATTCCGGGCGGGTTGCCACCCTGTGACTTCACCGCTTGACAGACATGGCAGGAACGGCAACAGTGGAAAATGTTGCGCTTCATGCCGGGCCACGTCACCGAGCGACTAAGTTTTGCAAAAACTTTGGAGCCACTCAGGTGACCGGAAAGTGGTTCGTCATGAGAGAATCGCAACAGTGCGCCTCTCAGACTTTCGGGGATAACCACCTTGAAAGGATGAATGGACTTATCATCGGTGGCTATGCATTTCAGCACGAGCCCGTCATGGTCCCGCAAATATGAATCCCCGGGGCTCGCAGCGACACACCCTGGCTTTTGCCCCCTTGCGCCCGCTACAATACCAGTAGCGTCACGGCGCTCCGTCTCCCTGAGACCGTCGCTCACCTCGCGACAAATGGAGTCATTTTTCTGGGCTTTCAGCAGCTCTTTCCGGCTGAAAACGATTCCAGTCACCCCAGAGGGGAGCCCGGTATCGTTTGCAGCCAAAATTTCCGCTCGTGTCGGCGTCTCCGAGGTGCTCACTAGGAGCTTTAGGCCTCGTCTGCTTTGAGAAGCGCTGCTTGCCTGGTTAGCTAATATGGGTTGGCCCGTTTGAGCTTCGCCTACTTGCAACCCGACGGTTCGTCGGCTCTTTCGCCCCCTCCGGTTGCCGGCGTCAAGGCGCCGCTGGCGAGTGGGGCACGGGATAGCGCGTCAGCTACCACGTTCTTGCTCCCCTTTCGATACTGCACCGAAAAGTCTTAATGCTTTATCAGGAGAGCCCAGCGCGCCAGCCGACTCGCGTGCTCACGGAGCCGCATCAGCCAACTGAGCGCACTGTGGTCTGTCTGCACCACGAATTGCGTTCAGTCAAGGTGGACGTCTAATTTCTGCAAACACGATGGCGAGGCACTCCTTGTCGGTCGCAGAATAATTCCTCTCCGAGGGCAGTAAGGAGCGGCTGGCAAAGGGCAGCGGTTGAAGCACGCAATCGAATTCCTCTAGGAGAGCTGCTCCTAAACCCAGATCGCTGGAGTCAATCTGGACTACGAACTTTCTGGTCAGGTCGTGTAGCCTGAGCTGCGCCGCCTCTTCAATGGCACTACACAGGAGGCGACAGGATCGCTCTTGCTCGGGCCCCCATCGCCACGCGGCAATCTTTCCAGAAAGCTTGGTGAGAGGTGCCTGCACACGGGCACAGGAGGAGATGAACAACCGATAAAAGTTGGCCATTCCCAGAATACGGCGGAGGCCGAGTACGTCCTTGGGCCCGGAAAACTCGAGCATCGCTCGGAGTTTCTCCGCATCTGGCTCAATGAAGCCCTCGCCCAGCGTGAACCCCAGCAATTGAACTCGGGTCCGCGCAATTGGGGCTTTCGGCTTATTCAAAGTCATTCCAGCAGCTCGTACCCTCTCGAGCACCTCAACAATGTGGCTTAAGTGCTCATCGAAGGTTCATCAATAAATAACGATATCTTCCAGGTAGCACATGGCGTAGGACCATTTCGCTTCGCTTAGGACGCGGTCTATTAGCCTCTGAAAAGTCACAGAACCATTGCAGAAACCAAAACGTATGCGAGTGAACTCGAACAGCTCTCTGTGGCACTTGAACATGGTCTTAGACCGGTCAGCCATCTGGACCTGTAGGTAACATTTGGAGGCATCTAGCGTGGAAAAGTACCGCGCGCGCCCAGGTTTCCTACGATTGAGCTGATCGTCGGGAGTGAATAGGCATCCTTGCGAGTCAGCGCATTCAGGCGGCGATAATCCACACACAACCGGTGGCTCCCATTTTTCTTAGGCACCAACAGAACCGGAGACGCCCAATCGATGGACGAGCGACGGATATTGTCTGCCGACAGCATCTCATCCAGCAACCCATCGATCACCTGCCTTTTCGCAAGACTGACAGGTCTGGGGTTGTACTTCAAAGGAAGCGCATCCCCGTTGTGGATCGTGTGGCTCACTAAAGTAGTACAGCCAGGTTGTCTGTGAAGAGCTCATCGTACTGACGCAACGGTGCTGTAAAACGAGCCTTCTGTGTGTCATCACACGTTACCGCAAAGGCGCCCAGCGGGTGTGGTGCCTGGTCGTTCCGCGCCGCTCGGTCCCAAAGCGGAGCGTGAACGACGGAACGCTCAACACAAGGGCTTGGCCTTGGTCGCTGAGCGTGGCACTCTCGGTACGCCTTCACTGCGAAGGCAGTTATTGACGCCGGTGGGCTGATGAACGGCTTCAGCTGGGAAATTGGCCCGTCTGCGATAGCTACAATTCCCAATGTACACCACGATCCCGGTTTTCAGGAGAAAGTCCCTACCGAGAATCATGGGCACACTGAGCCCTGGGAGGTGAATGAAACGCGTGCGTCTCGTACGCTCTCCCCACCTGACAGTCAGCCTCGCGGCGCCAGCCGAATGGGCTACGCCTTTCGTAAGGTTGAATGCCGTACGGCAGTCACGCAAGCGCACCGAGTGCTTTTGCAAGTGGAACAACACCTCTTCACTGACCAAGGAGGCACTGGCACTCGTATCCAGTAACTCCGAAAATTCGCGGCCAGCAATGGTGAACGGAATAAACGGCGCATGCGCACTAGCAAGGCAGCTTCCTCTGTAGGCAGAGGGAATTAGCAAAGATTGAGCCTGTCGTCCCTTTACGACCGACCCCCACCGCCGTTTTCCTACCTCACAGGAGACATGGCCACGGGGAATTTTCTTGCTAAGTGTCCCCTTCTTGACAGCGGAAACAGCGCAAGCCGCCGCGACCTTAGTCGCGGGACAATGGCGGCTCTCCCTGCCTGCGTCCGCCCGCTGCACGGCCAAAGGGCCGGCTTATTCGGGTTTCCCCCTCCGCTGTGCGTTCGAGCGCTTGGCGTCCCTCGCCACGCGGTTCAGAAAACGATTCAGCGCAGGCTGTCCGTCTCCTGTACGAGTTGGTATCGAGAGCTCGTTCGCTCAACTCCCATGCTTCGTTTTGCCCGCTGACGGCAGCAAAAGCAGGTTGTGCGGATGGTCGCCGGTTGGGTAAGGGCATGGCCCCTCTCCATGCACATCGTGGCTCGAGGGCCTCACTTGCCTGCGGTGGCGGACGATAGGCGCGCGCGGCGAGAATGTCGCCATGAATGCACTTTGCCTCGGCGGCCAGCTGCTCAAAATCTCGGAATCGGCCGCCGCGCAGGTATGCCGAAAAAGCCGGGCCGTCCTTTTCACACGTTCCTCGTTCGAGGCTCTGGGCTCGGCGATTGAAATGAGGTCCTCCATCGCAAGTACATGCTGATGGAGTGACTCATCCGGAGCCTGTGTACGGAGCTCCAGCTCTCGCCGCATCCTACGCTCGCAGTCTGCTCGCAGGAATTCGCGCAGGAATGCTGCACGGTCCTCCTCGAGAGTCCCTTCATGCCCGGCGGCCGGCAAGCCGATGCCACCTAGCTGCCGTGTCAGTCAGTGCGCGGGGATAATGTGTGCAAGCAGAGCCTGATCAGTGAGATCCATAAGTCTATGATAATGGGTGAGGGACCCAAGGAAATCCCGGGCTCTGAGGAAGTCATCATACGTGCGGTATGTTGGCATGGGCGACTTGACCGCGGTGTGAGACACCTACGCCGTGGCCAAAAGCGCCTCAACAGCCCCTGACAGCGACTGAATAACCTGGGCAGCACTTCTTAGCAGCGACTGCGCCCCGGCCTCAGAGGAGGCTTGGGCGAGCTGCACGAACGCAGAAGGCAAGAGCTCCCACTTCGATGAGCGGCGCATGTCGTGTCTAATAGGTGCCTGCCGATTTTGCTCTGTTGACTAATTATACCGTTGGCTCTTTTGCCCTTGTCGAGCGCGCTAGCTCCCTGCCTTGCGGCCACAGGAGTGACCTCGGCGGGCAAGGCAACGCAGGACTTTTGTTAGTCGTATGATTTCTCCAGTTTTTCACCATTTCCTGTAATATTTAACTAGGATTAGATATTTTATTATGTCTGGTTTTCTCTTTCTGTTTTTCAAGCTTACCTGTAAATATTTTCCTCTCATGCTTCGTTCAGACACAGTTATGCAGGTTATAACCGAAGTCTTGTGCTCTTAAATGCCACATTTGCAATTACTCTCTGCCTTAATGTTGAATCGCCGAAAGTAGGTTGGAAATTGTCTGTGTCCTGTGATGGCTCGTAATAGGCAGCGATGTCTTGGAAGTGTTTGTTGTAATTCTTTAATACTTCTAGCCTACAGAAATTCGAATTTATTTTTCGTTCTGCCAGATATTATTCCTTTTATTTGGACGTTCCATTTTCACTTGATTTTCTGTCAATTGTGTAGTTATCAGCAGGTTTTCTTTTTCTCCTGTATCTGGCGCATCCTCCGCTAGCTGATGTGCTGTTTAGATGGCGGTATTTCCACTGTGTCCCTTGACAGAGGTAAAAAATATTTGCCATCGCTAAAATTCTTGCAGTTTTTCTTTGATGGGTGAATAATAGGGTTAATGTTGCTCCGAATGTTTATGACTAACTGGCGGCAAGATATTACTAAAGAATAAAATTTGAATTGCTAAATTTTAGTGTCGATAAAATCAATTGACGGTTAATAAGATGTGGGTTTGGGCCAGTCGGTAATTCATAATTGACCACAAACCGCAAAAAAGGCGAGCACGCAGAGGATTAAAGACACAGATTGCCTGCCTATTGCCGTCTTCGTCCTCGTCTTTTGTGCGAGTTTTGTTGCCTCAAATCTTTTGCTTTATTTTGACTTCTGCTTGTGCAGCCATGTTTGTGGAATGATTCGGTAGTTTGTATTGTTTTTGCTCTATTATTTTGTTTGTTTTGTTGAACACTATGGAAGCTGCTTCGATTGTTTCGTTCTTTTTCTAAGTCTGTATATATTTTATAATCATTCTCATTGTAATCTTTCGTGGCCTTACAACTGGGTGGTGCTTCCACAAGTCATACTTGTGCGAAATCTGCTCCTCAATGAATGATCTATCTGTCCACCAACACGTATTTCTAACATGAGTTAATTTATGGAATTCATTTTCTTGTTCGAATGAAAGACGTAGAGGTGAGATATTTGCTATGATTTTAAGAGTAAGATTAGACGTTGTTCTATACGCTTTCATAATAGCTATTAGCGCTGTCAATTGTACTGCATTAAGTTTGTCTTTATGGCTGCCTTGTCCCTGCACCACGCCTAGGACTTTGCATCAGGTTGTAGGTGGAGCGGCTCGTGATATTGTTCATTGCGTAATAAAGAAGCAGAAAAGTTTTGAAGAACTTCTTCAAGAACATTCACCTGAAACACAATGCGCTCAGTCGCTAGAAGACCTCAACGCTATAAGACTGTAAAGGAACATTTGCCCAGCCTGAAACAGTGGTCTGCTACATCGTATGCTCTGGCTTTGACAAACAAAACTCAAGCAGGCCATTTGTTGACCAGGGAGAATTTTTCTCCTTATCTGGAAAGCACTACTGGTTTGGTTTATGAGGTTTTAACGTCCTAAAGCGAGTCAGGCTATGAGGAGACGCCGCAGTGAAGGGCTCCGGAAATTTCGACCACCTGGGGTTGTTTAACGTGCACTGATATCGCACAGTACACGGGCCTCTAGAATTTCGCCTCCATCGAAATTCCACCGCAGCGGCCGGTATCGAACCCTCGTCTTTCGGGCCAGCAGCCGAGTGCCATAACCACTCAGCCACCGCGGCGGCCTATAATGAAAGCACGTATCAGTTGGTTGATTGGTAACTTTATTTAAAAGTCCTGCAGAGCTTTCGCCGACGGGGCGTTAGGTCTCCCACGTGGGGACGTCGAGGTGTTGCCTCGCCGTCGCCTCGCAGGCCTGCTGGACGGCCCGCAGTTGGTCACCAATGCTGGGGCTGCGCAAGGCAGCGGCCCGCCGCGGCGGGAGGGTTCAGGAGTTAGCACCGTCAGAGTTTTTGCTACAGTCCCAGAGCATGTGGGGTAAAGTTGCTATAGCAGTGTGGCAGACCTTGCATATATTCGTCGGGTATGTTCTGGGGTAGAGCCTGTGGTATTGCGCCGGGTTGGGGTACGTGAGCGTCTGCAGTTGTCTGAGGGCCACCGCGTGCGCCCTGTCCAGCTTGTAGTTAGGCGGAGGGAAGGTTCGGCGGGCCAGGCAGAGGGCCTTGGTAATTTCTTTGTAGCTGGTCAAACAGTCTTTGGTGCTGTCCCATGGATGACGGTCGCCGTCGCGGTTCGCGAGCTCGCGCGCCTTGGCTTGTGCCGTCTCGTTTCGGTTGCGATATGTGTTCGATACTTCTCCCATATCCGCCGGGAACCACTAGATTCTGGTTTGAAAAGATTCCTCCCACTGGACATTTTGATTGCTCATGATTCGAGCCGCTGTCTGTGAGATCCATCCTTTGGCGAAGTGTTTGACCGTTTGTCGCGAGTCGCAGAGAACTGTGGTGCGCGTCGGATCCATGAGGGCGAGGGCCACCGCCGCTTCCTCCACCTTTTCTGCGCGCTCGCACGCTACACTTGCCCTTATGCGCGTTTCGCCACTCGAACCGACGACCGCAACCGCGAACCGCGAGCGTTCTGCGTATTCCGCGGCGTCAACGAGCCTTGTCCCCGTTTCGTCTCCGTGGCTGTGTAGGAGAGCTCTGGCCTTGGCCACTCTTCTTCCCCGGTTGTGTTCTGGGTGGACGTTCCGTGGAATCGGGTCTACTCTAAGGGTTTGTCTGATCGCGTTGGGAACAGCGACGTTCTGGCCTTCTTGTGCATGGTAACGGTTGCCGACACTTTCCATGATCTGGCGTCCTGCTCTCGTGCCCGCTAATCTTTCTAGTTGTGAAGTGCGCTGCGCCTCGGCGATTTCGGTAAGTGTGTTGTGAAGCCCGAGCTGGAGCGAGCGTTGCGTGCTGGTGGACTCGGGTAGACCCAGTGCTATCTTGTACACCCGGCGGATGAGGACGTTGATCTTGGCTTCTTCTCCCTTGTACCAGTTGTGGAATGCCGCGACGTACGCAATATGGCTCATGACGAAAGAGTGTATGAGTCGCGTGAGACTCGCCTCCCTCATTCCGTTTCTTCTGCTGGGGACCCTCTTGAGGATTCGCATGGCGTTAGCCGTCTTGTGCTGTAATTTAGTGATCGTTTCTCTGTTGACGCCATTGGCTTCGATTATCATGCCAAAGACCCTAATTGTGTGCACTGTCGGGATGGTTGCTCCGTTGCTCGTGCGTAGTCTGGTCTCTTCATATTCTCGTCTGGTCGTTGCCGCATTCCGACCACACCCGGGTGGTCTGCCCCTGTGCGTAAGGTGGTAGAGTAGGAGTTCCGACTTTGTAGGCGAACATCGTAATCCCGTACCCACAAGGTATTCCTCTATTGTCTCGATTGCTAGTTGCAGTCTCGTTTGGATGTGACCGTCGCTTTCTTCGTGCACCCAGAGTTTTATGTCGTCGGCGTATATGGTGTGCCGGATGTCTTCGAGTTCTTGTAGCTTTTCTGCTAGCCCGATCATGACGAGGTTGAAGAGCATGGGCGAGATAACGGAGCCCTGCGGGGTGCCGGTGCTTCCCAGCGTTTGCTCTTCTAGCTGGATATCCCTTGCCACTAAAAAAGCTCGCCTGTCTGTCAAAAAATCTTTAACGTAGTTGTACGAGCGTACACCTAGGTTTTGCCGCGATATCTGGTGTAAGATCGCCGAGTGCGCGATTCTATCGAACGCGCTTTCAAGGTCGAGGCCGAGAATTGCTCTGGTGCCTCTCGTCTTGCCGTCCAGAACCTGGTGCTTCAGTTGTAACATTGCGTCTTGCGTGGATAATTGGGGGCGGCATCCTATTATGGATGGTGGGTATGCCTCTTTCTGCTCTAAGTGGGCTTGCCAGCGGTTAAGCAGTGCGTGCTCCATGGTCTTGTCGACGCACGACGTTAGGGATATGGGGCGAAGGTTGTCGAGGCTCGGCGGTTTTCTGGGTTTTGGGATTAGTATCATTCTCGCAGTTTTCCACTGTTGCGGGAGGCTGCCGCGCTGCCAGCACTCATTGATGAATGCCGTTAACTGTTCCACGGATGGGTCGTCGAGATTCTTAAGGGCGCGATTCGACACCCCGTCGGGGCCCGGCGCCGATCTGCTGTGGAGGTTGTGCAGCGCCGTCCTGATCTCTTCTACGTTAAAGTCCTTATCCAATTCTGCGTTTTGATCCCCCTCATATATGCCCTGTTGTGCGGTCGAAGTGTGCGGCAAGTACTTCGCTCGTGACCGCACGGTCACTGAATCTTCACCGTGCTTCTCGAGCTCCTTGTGTAATAGACGCGCGAGGCAGCTCCTCTGGTGGGACTTGGTCTTCGCTTCGTCCAACAGATGCCTGAGCAGGTTCCACTATTTCCCGTTGTGTAGTTGGCCGTCGACTGCATTGCATAACTCATCCCATTGCTGGCGGTTGAGCGTTCGGCAGTGCTCCTCAATGTTGCGGTTGATCTCGGCTATTTTCTTTCTGAGTGAGCGATTGAGTGTCTGTCCTTTCCACCTTTGAGTCTCTGTCCTTTCCGTCGACGTGTTTTTCCACGTGGTAGCCGTCGTCCCGGCATTTCGGACGAACGTCAGGTCAGGGGTCGTGTCTCTGGTAGTGGAGGTACCGATTCTCGTCGGGTGCGCCGGATCCGTAAGTAACGTGAAGTCGAGTTCCTGCGCATCTTGTCCGAGTTGTCTTCCCTTGGTCGTGCTGTAGCTGTAACTCTATGCCGTGTCCGCCGCGTTTAAATCTCCCCCTGCAATCAGCGTCCGGGACCCGGCAATCTTTAGCGTCTTCTGAAACAGCACTCGAAAGCGTTGGCGGCGTTTCGTCTGGCTGCTGTATACGTTCAGTATGAATATACATTGTTTCCTCTGCTTGGTGGGTATCAGTTCGACGAGAGCGTGCTCCATCTGGACGCCGCTTAGTTCGTGGTCAACGAATGTGAGACACTTCCTAACAAGCATGTATAAACCCCTCCCCTCGATTTTGCTGTCTTTCGTTTTGTAGCCTGTTAAGGTAGCCGCGTTGGAGAGCGTGTCAATCATCAGTATTACTCTTGAAAAACAAAAGAGATTTATGATTCGAGGGCTTTTCGTTGCCCTCTCAGACAAAGACCTTACCTATTTAACAAGCATAGCTCATGACCATGGCTTGGAGAGCATATGAACATCTGAAATGGCCGCCATAAAACTTGTTGGAATGCCGGAACTCTTTTTTTGCCACAAACTACGGTCCTGCTTTGCGCGCTGCATTCAATCTTCAAATCGTGTACCAAAATAGCCAATTCACATCATTAAACTTAATCAACAATGCAAGACGCCCGTTTTCGCTAGCTGCAGTTGTGATGTGCGACGCAGTCTAGGAGCCGTGTATATTGTTTCACTGAATATGAGGTAATCGTACCATCAAAGATTAAGTTCCCTCAGACTGCTTCTGGTGCAAGTGGAGCCAGCGATAAAGAGCGCTAAGTGGCTTTGCTGTGGAAGATAAAAAGAAATGTTCATTTCTCTTTTTTGTGCCAGGCTAGCACCTTCCAGTGATCATTACTCTTGTTGCGCGCCTTAGCGAAATGGAATAGGTGAAATGAGAGGCAAACGTAGGAATGCGGTCGCAATCAAATACAAGACAAAAATATTGCCGTATAGCCGTGTTGCTCGAAGACTGCCAAATCAATGACACAGCTGATCAAATAATTGTGTCAGCGCAGTGTAATGGTTAAAAAGTGCTCCTCATCAACATATGAAATTGAGAGGATTCACTTTAACCGCACACCCTCCGACCGTGTTGGCAGCTGTTCCGGTCGCAAACGGGAGATGTCGTCTGGAAGAATGAACCATTCGGATACCTAGGGAGCAAAATTAGTCATTCCTGATTCCCTTTACCCTAAAATGAGGTCGAAGCATCTCCATGGCACTTTGGCCGGTTACACCAAGCAAGTTTCACTATAAAAAATCTCACCCTTACTAGGGTACAAATGGGCTTGTCGCCCTGCAATCATCCCATGGGTGCATTCAGCGTCACTCTTCAGGGTGGGTTTTGAATCTGCCTCCTTCGGAAAGGGCATACAGAGCCAATACCACATAAACATCACATAAGGCATTCACATTCCCTCACCTCAATGCGACCGACATCCGAGGAGCAGCCTGCCCTTTCTCTGCGGCTCGAGCGTGGGCCTCACTTTCAAACGATTATTTTTGCGGATGGTTATCGAGTATCGGAAGCTAATATTTAAAACAACAGTTTATTTGATCTCGACATACTTAAGAAAGCTAGCCATAGTTTTATGGGTGGTAGCGTTTTAACGATATCAAACCGAGTAGCCGTGCGAAAGGATGTGTTTAGCCTGGTTGTACCATGGTATTGCTTTGCTGGGGCGTCACCACATCTGGCGACAATAATGGACTCGGGTTAAGCTCTGATAGCGCTTAAGATGATCTGATTTGTTCGGGCCGGAGATAGAAGTTGGTGAAGACGACATGCTTTGCACAGCGTTAGAGTGAGCTACAGTTTAAGAAGAGAACGCGATCGGCTGTGGCGATAGCAAGTGCCCTCATGCAGTGGCCAGCGAAGTTGATCTGTTCGCGCCACCACGGATTCGAAACCCGGTCGTTGCATTATAATTTTATTGCTGCACCATGACGTTCATGCAAGCCACAATATTTTTGGTTGGGTCTGACATCGTGAAGTAGTGATTTCGAACAAAGAAACTCAATAATGATAATTTTCCCGCGTGACGCGGAACAATACCGCAGCCACTGGTTCATCAGACGTCCATTACTTTCGCCCATGAGAAATGTGTTCGCTGAATCATATCTGTTTCGGCCGCGGAACGGCACGAAGCTGCTCATCCTCAATAAAGAATGTCTTGTGACAGCTTTGTTCCTGAGTCGAATTACTTTGAACAATCCAATAAGAAAACATTATCTGATGAAAGGCTTCAACGGGCCACGGGTAAAGGAGAAACAATATAGGATGCACAAGACGCTGGCTTACAATTGACAGGCTATAACAATGACAATTCGTTTCAAAAAACGGCAGGATCTACCTAACAACAAAAACTGTGGCTCCAGTCCACGCTGTGAAGGTGGTTGGACAGCGAAGCTATGATGTTCGCATTCAATTTTTGGCATAGCGTTTTTTTTTCCTTACGACAACGACACGAAAGCGCCACCGTAATCTATACCGGGAAACAGGCGCGGGGAAAAGGAATAGTAATTGGTTTTTAGGGAAAGGAAATGGCGCAGTATCTGTCTCATATATCGTTGGACACCTGGACCGCGGCGTAAGGGAAGCGATAAAGGAGGGAGTGAAAGAAAAACGAGGTGCCGTAGTGGAGGGCTCCGGAGTAATTTCGACCACCTGGGGATCTTTAACGTGCACTGACATCGCACAGCACACGGGCGCCTTAGCGTTTTGCCTCCATAAAAACGCAGCCGCCGCGGTCGGGTTCGAACCCGGGAACTCCGGATCAGTAGCCGAGCGCCCTAACCACTGAGCCACCGCGGCGGGTGCACGGAGAAGGAACGCGCTTTGCATTGTTTGCAGGTGCAGTTATCCCACATTATGCGGTTTGCACTTCAGACGAGGGCTTCGAATGAAGTCAATCCCTTTTGAAGCAGCTGAAAACCAAATGTTTACCGGAACGCCTAGTTGTAACTGTAGGCACCGCGCGTCGGAAACATTCGTTCTATTATGGCGCGGTTAGTGTGTGCACCGAGATATTTCAGACAGGCGTCCTTTCCTTTCCTTAAATTGCCCAACGGGCAAGGCGTTGCGCCAAACGGACGATGGCGTTCCGTTGACCCCTTAGCAACTCGGGAACAGGCTGTCGCGTCCCGCTTTTAAAGACAAAGCTGAAGCATTAATTTTTTTTATTACTTTCCTTTATTATAATTTCTTTACCTAACTTTTTAATTACGACGGATTTATAATCAGTATAATGTACGAATTTCCATCCTCAACAAACTAATTCCCCAACAAACGGTCTCGACCGTCCCTGTCTAAATAAACAGCTCATTCATTCATGCGTTCATTTATTTATTCTTTATATGCTGTATTTTTCTTTTATATATATATATATATATATATATATATATATATATATATATATATATATATATATATATGTATGTATATATTGGTAATTTTTTATTTTTGATGTTACGGCTCGTTTATGATAAGTGTGATCTACGATTTCTATGGTGTTTGGGTACTTTTCCACTCCTGGGGTTTTTGTGCTGACAACGACAGAAAAAATTTCCTTGCACGGAAGAGGTATACAGCTTCGCTGTAAAAAGAAAAAACAGTAACTCAAACCACGGGAAGCCAGCCCCGAAGTACAAATACGCACTGACAATCGAGCAACATCACCAACAAGACAAACAGGTGTGCGAGTAAAACGGCGAGTGATACATCGGGATGGTCTGTTGAGCTTAATTGTGTAGCAAGGCGGACCTTATACAGCGGTAACAGATCACGTCTGCCGAGACACTTTAGACCGCTTACGTGAAAGAAGAGATAAAGCCTCCCGCTCACTTTGTGAACACAGCCACCGCGCCCTGCGGCGTGACGTAAGCCGATGCCACGCAGCTGACAATTCTACCTCTGCATGGCTATACGTAGCCGCCGCCACCGCCGAGACGCCACCGCACTGCTTCCGATCTGCGTGCTAACTTCATGAAGGGAGTCGACACCGTACTGCGACCCGCACTTCGCCTCAAGGGTAGAACACAATACCTTATAGGTTAACCTCCTTATATGGACAGCCGTTCTTTCTCTACCCAACGTTCATAGATACCTGCCACTCTTCATACTACTCCTGACGCAGTGGCGAAGCGGTTAAGCGGTGTGCCACTCTCTGGAATGCGGGTGCTTCCACCGGTGGTACTTCTGCGACCCAGGTTTTCCCGAGAAACCTCGCGTGACCAGTCATTTAAGTAACCCCCACCTGACAGTTGGCAAGAGGACACCATGTTTTATGGCCATCATTAAACCCGCGCGCGCGCGCACACGCACGCACGCACACACACACACACACACACACACACACACACACACACACACACACACACACACACACACACACACACACACACACACACACACACACACACACACACACACACACACACACACACACACACACACACACACACACACACACACACACACACACACACACACACAGACACACACACACGGCGTAAAAAAAGCGCTGGATTAGAGAACACACGTACACAAAACGACAAACCCACATCAAGTTAAAGCTGGCGCCTACAATGTTTCCTAAGCGCGGCATGATTTCTACCAACCACTCCGTCGGTTGCCCAGAACTTCTCTATCTAGGGACCAGTGGCTTGACCAGATGGCTCATACAGCATCTGGTGTCATACAGCAGTCCCCAGAAGGGGATGTACGACAGACATCTCAAGTCGCTCAGAAACCATCTTTTATTCGCGCAATATAATCAGTCTATCTCGTGTAGTGCACGAAGAATGAAGGGGTGAAACACGCGGTTAACAAATTATTTGCAAACATTACTTTGTGTGCAGGCGATACTTGTGATTGCGTTCATTCGATACGATTACGTTCATACGGTACGAACAAGTATACCAATCTACTACCAGAAGGGGAAGCCATACTACAGAACACGCGCTAGCTCCAACTTTTGCGAAAACAAACTCTTATAAGAGGAGCTTTTTCCCCAGAAGTGTGAAGGAATGGAATGAACAATCACCAATTGTTTGATTCAAACGACTTCTTAAAAGAAGTGGAATGCCTTTTAACCGAGCAAAAGCGGCTTGAGTTGCACTGTGTTTTGGAATTTTGTCATTTTTGTTAAGGTGACCAGGGTTGAAATTGTGCTCTTAATTTTTGGTCCTTTTTGTTGTGCATTCGCTTTATACTCCAATATTCTTGTTGTAATGCCCCTCCTGCTTGGACCACTACATTGGCCTGAAGTATGGTTAAATAAATAAATATCTAAAAATAAAGAGTGTGAGGGAAAGTAGGAGCAGCTTTGTGCACATGCATCTTGCTCTTCGAAACTTTTTTGGATGAAGCAGCGGCACCCAGTTTACTCTTGTGCAATGTATTCAAGTGGCATCAACGGACAGTCTACATTGTTTGCCGTTCGGCTTGTAATTCTACGCATGCAGCAGGCACCAACGCATGGACGTTTCCAAAATCTCGCAGAAATAATATCTATTATACACCGCATGTCAGCTGCTTTCAAACCTCAACATAGACGCTAAAGCCCGGCGTGGTGCGCAGCTCTAGCATCTAGCTCTTGGTTCCAAATTATTTGCAGATCAGTGGCAGCGGTTCGAGCACAAAAATATCAGAAATTTTACTGCACACGACCGTTAAAAATGCAGACCAAATACCCTCAGAAAGCAGGTTGAACTTGGGTGAGCATTGCTGTTTGTGTGATAACTTAGTGCAGCCAGACTGCCTTGTGTAGCTCTAACCTTTCGCATCTGGTTCCATAATGCTTCTTTGGAATCACTTGATACGAGTGCATTTGCGTCCTTAACTGAATCTAAGTTCAGGGAGGCTGATTCTCTACTCTCATAAAAGTCGTGCTGCCCGTGCGTTGTCGGCGGCGACGATTACAAAAGTCTGCAGGGCAGCAATTGAGAAACCGAAATCTTGAAAAAACATTCTACTTGAATATAAGAGAGAGAAGTACTTATAAAGAACTATGAAGCGATAGGAACATAATGAGCTTAGTTGCTTTCTTGCACTGCCGTCTAGCAATTCGCGTCAGGACCTCGTTCTTACGCGTACAATCGAAGCAAACTTTGCATAGCAGTTCTTCTCCCGACTGAGCAATTAATATGCTGAAACATATTTAATTTACTCTCGTGACTAAATTCTATCGCAACCTAGTTTCTTTCTTGTTTTTCTCGATCCATTTGCAAATGCTTCTTCTTACTTTCTCAAGGTCTTACCTTCACCCTGCGGCAAGCTACCCCTGATACCGAAAATGTATGCATACTAGGGTGTGAAAATATATGCATAGTAGGGTGCGAAACAGAAATTAGGTGTCTTTTCTCGCCAGCATTTGAGCAGTTAAAGTAATTTTATCTATCAGTTTTGAAACTAAGACATGAAACGCCCAAGCTACCGAGTGTGAGATCTTCGTGTCAGTGCCTGCAAACAACAGGCACGAAACCGTTATGATCGCTGAATAGCGCTGGAGCTTACGAGTCTCTCAGAACATCAATGACAGTTTACCAGTATTCCGCTAGCGAAAATATATAACAGCTGTATCCTACTGGTATTCACCTATGTGGCAGAAACGTGGAGACTAAAGAAAAAGGTTCCAATTAAAGTGAGCACAATGCAGCGAACAAAGGAACGAAGAATGACAGGTGTAAAGTTAATAGAAAGGAAGAGGACAGAGTGGGTGAGGGAGGCAACTCTGGTTAATAACGCCGTATTCAAACTCCAGATGATGAAATGCGCTTGGGCAGGGCTTGCAATACAAAGGCACGATAACCGTTGATCGTTAAGGCTAACCGACTGGATTTCAAGAGATGGCAAGTGTAGCAGGGGGCGGATTAAAGCAAGTTGGGTGGATGACACAAGAAGATTGCGGTGATAACGAGGTGGCAGCTGGCGTCGGACAGGGTTAACTGGAGAAACATAAGAGAGGCTTTCGCTATTGCTGATGACGGCGATCATTTTACGCATAGTCTGAAAACTAAGATCTCAACAATAATCTACTTTTGACAAGCAATGCTCTAAACAACAATAATGAAGGGCTTTTAAGACTGAAACACTAAAACTCAGACCAATGAAGCCAGCAGAGCTTGAAACTAAGAAAGCAGAGAGCTATACGTTCCTTTCTCGGCGGGACAAAACTTCACTACAACATTTTTTATTGTTACCTTGCCCCCAACCTTCCACTCGCTGCCTTGGTAAAAGAAAAGGACTATGAAAAGTGTTTTCTTTGCCAGCTCTGCATGATACAAGAAAACGATTATATACTGCTGCCAGAACATCGCTGCGCATGGTGGGTGCACTGTAGAAAAGCTTCCAAGAGCGTGCAGTGTCGCTGTGAGGCAAGCTAAAGTACGCATCTGAGTGTATTCGCTGCACCAGGCCGAGAAACTGACGTTAGTGATCACCTACCTGGCTCCCACATGTCTCGTACTTATGAAGTATCTCAACGGAATTCAGCGCAACGTGGCACATACAATTTGGATGTTTTATTTCCCTCTGTATGTCTTCCAATCAGTCGTCTTCAACCACGTTGGCATGTTGATTATTTCGACAGATATGCGAGGCGTCTGTCCTTCTTTGTTCAGCCTGATATGAAATTCTTGACGTACGCAAGCGTCTTTAGTGCATGACGCACATCTTTCGGAAGGTGAGGACGTGCGCAGCGCTAGAAAAAAAGAAAAATTTCATTGCGATAGTAGACGTCACGTTTCAAGGTGGTTTGTGGCCACCCAGGCCCTTACCTCTGTTGAATCTAACAAGCCATCCCTATTACAGCGCCAGTGTAGCCGCCGCTGTGGCTGAGTGTTTACGGCGCTCGACTGCTGGCCGGAAAGGAGCGGGTTCGATCCCTGCCGCGGCGGTCGAATTTCGATGGAGGAGAAATTCTAGAAGCCCATGTACTGTGCGATGTCAGTGCACGTTAAAGAACCCCAGGTGGTGGAAATTTTCGGCAACATCCTCTACGGCGTCCCCCATAGCCTGCGTCGCATTGCGACGCGAAACCCCCAGAAACCATAAACCAAACCTAATGCCGCACCAGTGAAGGCGAGTGCAGTTAATGACTGGTCCGTGCTCCAGCGCTGTTATTCCAGACACCATTTGCATCTTGGCAACTCTAATAAGGAAAAAAGTCCTTTTTTGAGCTGCCGTATTTAACCTGAGTTGTTATCCTCCGACTCGTAGCGAAGTTTCAACATTTCGCAGCTACAACCAACTAGCCCGAACTTCTACCCTTGTCTTCTCCAGGTGTATGAATTGACATACTTCCGGCCGCGGAATACTGTTGCGTGTGTTTTCAGCACCAAGAGAACCACATTATAAGTCGAAATGGTAGTGACGAATTCATGCAGTAGTTCAGTCTTCTTTTCCCAGAGCTCATGACTCGCCTGTTACACTTGTATCCACCAAAGATGCAAGCTTGCACAGTGGCCTCGATCAAGTTTCAATTTCCACAAAAAAGTAACCAACGTTGACTTAGCGGGTCTTTTCATTAAGAGATTCGCAGAGCAATGTCGCAAGATATACCTTCTTCCATCACTTCCAGAGGTCTTCTATGTCTTCCATATAATATTTTCAGTCGGCTTCCTTTTGTGTTACGACCTCCAAGCTATAGCGTCCCTCAATCGGTGGAAGCTTTACGGTGCTGGGTCGTCACTTAGATCGCCATTCCCGTCTGGGGACGCTAGTAAAAAGAACTTCCACCAGAAGCCGGTGTTGCAAAGTTGCCTGGCTGCGTCCTCGTTGGACGGTATTTCATACAAATAGTGGAGATCAACTCAAACCTCGTTGAAATCCTTGACATTTTCTCATGCGGCGGAGACCTTTTCCGGGGACGAAACGAGGTAAAAACATCTGACATACCTCTGTTGACATGTTAGAGATCAACTTCAAGTGAACTGTCCGTGACACGGCTAATGTAAACAGTAAAAAGTAACAATTCGTTTCTCCGGTAAACGCGATTACGAAGAGCGGCCCTGCGAAACTAATTCCAACAGCCTGGACGGGGTTTGTTTACGCAAGGAGGAACTTCGGAATAAATGTGGTAGGAGCGCTTGCTGCGCATCTTCCTGAATCGCTTGCATGAACAGCAGTCAAGGGTCACTCGACTGACCAAACTACGTGCTCGAAAAATCTAGTAACGCTAGAGCACCTGTGTTAAGGTGTCCTTGGTGTCCATGTGCAGCGCTTCGAAGCAAATCTCTAAAGTCATGCTATATTTCAAGGATAGCAGCATGCTCGCGCAGATCTGAGGATGTCAAGCGTAACAAAGTCCACCGACACGAAGAATGTCCTCGTTTTCTTAGAAGGGGTATGAGATCATATATATAGGCCTTTTTGTCAATGGGACTGCCCACTGCCAAGCTGCTAATTGCCGCTGTACAATGTTTCTTTACGCACATTCAACTGAGAAATGCTCGGTATACAAAATCTCATCGGCTGTCGAAGCCACAGCTCCAGTGCCCCTGCACCGTTGGCCGAGAAATCGTAATATTCATTCCGTACCTCTGACGAACCTCTCTATCCTGTTGTAGTGTTTTACACCAATTATCCAGCTCAGTAAGTTTTCAGAAAAAGCCAGCAATTAGCAGAAGCGGTCTCTTGTGGAGTGAGCGTGGCTTGCTTTCATCTCATTTTATTTATTGCCAGCCTTTACGATCAGCGGCATTACAGAGAGGAGTGATGAAATGTTTTTCAGTTTTCGTTTTATAGAATTTAACGCCCCAAAGCGACTCAAGCTGCGAGAGACAGCCTAGTAACGGGCTCCGGATAATTCAGACCGCCTAGGGTTCTTTAACGGGCAATGACATCGAACAGTCCTCTATAATATCGCATCCGCCTCTATCGAGTCGCGACCATCGCAGGCGGGATCACACCCACATATCTCCAGTTAGCAGCCGAGCCCCACTACCACTGAGCTACCGCGGTGTCTGTAGGGAGTGTTTCTTAAATATGCAAATAAATATTTACGTTTTAACAAAACACGAAACGCACAGGAAAAGAAATAGTGCATACTGATAGTCCCTCAATTATGCAATGTTAGCTAGTGCATTTAGAATACACATAAGGCCCTAATTCATCGATGAACCTGGGAAGTTGGTTCCAGTGCCGTGATGTTTCAATGCCTCAGATGAACAAACTCCTTGCAAGCATCGTTTGTTCGGAACAAGTCCCAGAGAATGCAGTTATGTTCCGTAACTTCGCTGCGGTTCACTGAGGACAGGCACCAACAACTCGAGTAGCAGCTTCTGCCCTTAGGCCGCTGTTCATGAAAGCTGGCTATGATGACTGCAAAGGTCGGTCAACATGCGCATTCCCTTGTAGTCAGTGACCGCAGTGCACTCCATCTCAGAGTGTCCTTAATCATTAAAAGTGCACCTCTCCGAGCTATTCGTAAATCTTCTTCAGCTCGTTTTTGTTGATGCTGAGGCACTAGTGCGTGGATTGGAGTTGACAAACTGTCACAGCATCGGGAATTCAGAAGGACACTTGCCTCATTGATACGTTGTGCGTTTTGTACCCATCGGTCCCTACGCTTGCATTTCGGATTTTTCATAGAAAAACACCCCACTCGAAGCGTTTAGACTGTTCTGGCCGTAGAACCACAGAATTCGGCACCAAACATTTTGGATGGGCCACGATTCACCGGCACCATACTGATGTTAAGGAAAGCTGATATTAAAAAAGTAGTTTTTATTCGAACTGCATAGCGAAGAATGGCGTCCGGAATGCCAGTGCAAAAGCACAGGCGCACGACAGCGGGCTCATTTTTGCTTACGTGTTAATCAGGATTGCGCGAAAGATTCATCCGGTAGAGGCACACAATTTCATTTAGTGCAGAATGAGGTTTTGACGTAGAAAGAGTTCAGCAAACCGGCCAGTGGTCATTACAGAGATCAGTGGAAGAGCTGCTTGATTCAGAATGTATTTCACGAGCACGTGCGTAGCATTCTGAAACACCAATTACCAGAGGTAATTGCACCTCTTAAAAGGAAGTTAATCAGTTGACGAAAAGCCTCAACCCCTCTTCATGACGCAAAGTAAAAATTGCGGGACTATATATACTATCCATTCAATCAAATATAACAAAGGACTCAGTTTTCTGATAAAACCTATATACTTACCCTCAGAGCGCTAATAAATTTGTTCACGTCCAAGTTGAACATCTTCGAATACTTCTGCAAGGAAAACAGAAGGCCACTCAAATAGAGTAGGTGACTATATATTTCAGAAGAAACAGGCTATATTTGTAGGCAAAATGTGAGCGTGCGTAAGGGCTTTTAATAGTACATAAAATACCGGATGGGGTTGAGGAAGGTGAGGCCCTGTTGCGGATAGACACGGAATAGTGGTTTTGTTAGCCAACTGGTAGCCCTGGACAACAGCCGCTGTTCCCTCCTGGGATATGACCCTTGCTTGAAAGGCCAGGTTGGAGCTGCACAATATTGCCTCCAACTGCTCTCCTGTAAATGCCTGTTCTATACTCTGTCGGTTCATTGCGACTTGTTCGTAAGATGTGGAACAGAATTGTTTGTTAACAACACTTCTTCCACTGTTTCCGGCATGTTTCAAAGTATATGTCTTGATATAATGTAGTGTGTGGAATGGTGTTTGTATCCTTCTCCAGGTTACTGAATGCGCATCGGTGAGTAATAAGTGTGCTTATAGAACTAAGGTAGACCCCACCCACACCCCTTTCGGGAACGAAGTTTCCCACAACGTGGCTCGAGTATATGCCAGCCGAGCCGCCGGACCGCTACAGCAGGATACAGCCTCGCCCCATACAAGGAGCTGCTTGAAAACTACAAAATACAAAGGTTGACCTACACACTACCACCCGCATGCCAGAGGTAGAACATTTTTATATTTGCAAGTATTACCAGGACGAACAGTTCGATTCTGTGATGCGCTACTCATTGCACAAAATGGATGCATGTGCCGATGGCCGAAGCAGTATACACATAGATATGTTCTAAAGCTACGCGAAGCTATGCACCGCTCTATTGCGTGGCATGTGCCGCCTAGTCCATTAACAGTATTCTAACACTTACGTTTTTCAGGTCTGTCACGGCATTTGCTACCGACCTCTCTTTCACAGCAAGGCACCTATTTATTTGCTAAGATACCGCTAGGAGTGTATACACACGCATGAAAAGAAAATTTGTGTGCCACGTTCTTGCACGACTGATGCCGGTTGCGTGAGCACAGTAGCCAGCAGACCTGAAACGCCACTTCCGGTGTCTGCGTATTCAGTTCTGTAGAAATATTTCCCAGTGATAACAAATGGATTCAGTTCTCCTTCTTCTCTTGGATCTTCTTTGAGCCTCGCTTGGTGGCATTGCATTTGTCTCTACGTCCCTTTTTTATCATCATGTTCTTTATCTTCGAAACCATCTGTGCAATTTTCAGGTTTACGGAGGAAAGTCTCCTCGTGCATATTTCAAGCAGAGATGCAGATTTGTTAATATTGCCCGATGTAATAAAAAACGTTGTAGAGTTTTAACGTTAATAATTCGTATCGAAGTGCAGGATCTTGTGCTTAGCCTGGTTGGCCATGGTTTGCATTGCTAGGTCATCAGTACGCCTGGAGACGATGTCTTACTCAGGTTAAGCTCTGATCGAGGTTAAGCTGATCTGATCCGTTCGCGCCGCAGACAGAATTCGCGAACAGGGTTGGCGGCGGAGCATCGAAGAACAGGAACGGTGGCCAGGAGACGGCGAGCGGTGGGAGCGAAGGTGGTAACAAGTATAGGAATCGAGAAGGCGGCTTATGTGAGGCAGGCGAGTACGATGGCGGACGGTCTTATGTCGGCTAACGCCTATACCCGTGAGGATAGTGGTCACGACTGCGACACATACGAGTCACGTGGCTAGCGACGCCACAGGCGTAGCAAATGGGGCGGCTGTCTTGCGTGCGCCAGGGGTTAAGCGGCTGCGCTTGTGATCGGGGCCGGCAACTGGACGATGAGGTGAGGTCGCAGGTCGCTGGAGTTCTAACAATCGGTTAGGTGGCCTGTAGACAGGGGCACCAGGTGAAGGCCGCCACCGCACCACAGCATCGGCGTACGTTAGAGGAGCCGCGACCGTGGGTGGCTGAGAAGGAGGTGGCAGGACTTCAGCGCCCTGCTCCTCGATGACACGCTGTTGGTTGGGAGTGAGCGACGGCGCAGGCGTAGGCGGGCAAGTAGACAAGCACAGCTGGCGTACGACTTCCTCACGGACAAACTGCTGGATGCGCCGGAGGAGCGAATGTTAATCCAGAGTACCGCCCTCCATGGGATCCAAACTGGAAAGTGCGTTTACCTGAAAGCCAGCACGCCGGGTGGAAAGGCGGTGTTAGCGCAGCTCATCGAAAATTGTGCAGTAGCTTATGACATTGGAAACAGTCTGGGGACCCTTGGTGACGATCATCTGGAAGGCATCATCATCGGTGCCTTTCATAATATGTCTGATCTTGTCTGCCTCGATCATAGAAGCGTTGACACGTTTGCAGAGGTCGACGAAATCTTCTATATAACTGGTCAAGTTTTCGCCTGTTTGCTGGGCCCGACTTCGCAAGCGTTGCTCGGCGCAAAGCTTACCCATTGCGGGACGGCCAAAGACTTCCGTCCGGCTAGCTTTCAGAGCCGCCCAGCTTGACATGTCAACATCGTGGTTTCGAAACCAGAGATTGGCTACGTCATATCGGAGAGCTTGACGCTGCCGTTCCACTAATTGTATGCGCATACGCGGTCATAGGAGACCGACCAACCATCTACACCCGTGTCATTTGTGCCGCCGAAGAAGGCCGAGTTACACTGCCGCGCGACGCCGGAACATAAGACAGCCGACGGAAGTGGTGATGCAGTTTGTGTGACGGTCACAGGCATCGCAGAGTCGGTAGGCAATGTGCGGCTGCGAAGCTCCAGTATGAGGGTATCGTTGGCACCTCCACCACTTGTAATAAGGAACATCTTGAAAGGTGCTACTTAGCGTACAACTAGCGGTACAGTCTAGGTACAGACCAGCGGCAGTGGTAAGTGCAGAACACGCACGAAGTTAATTGGTTGGTTAGTTGCTTGGCCTCAAACAATGCTGGAACATACCCACTGCGCTGGAGTGGCAGGGACACAGGCGGTTAGATGATAGGACGAGGGTCGGAGCGCTCAGCGCTTCTCGTTGTCTTCTTTAGGCGCCAGCTGCTAAAGATTCCAGAGCCGAAGTTCAGTCTTACAAAGACGACATGCAATGCTCCACGCTAGTATTTTTCACTCTTACAATATTTCTTTTCTTTGCATTATTACGTGTAAACCTAATAAATTAATATTTTCTGTTTCCTTTATCATCCAAACTCTCATCCTTTTTCTGTCGATGCCCTCCTGGATGTTTAAAACACCGATTTTTTTCTCCAGCATGCGTTTATTTTTCCTTTAAAATATTCAGGTGCATAGCAGTCTCTGCCTACCGATTCCTGGCCGATCCCCCAGTTGCGTATGTGCCATCTTTTACAAGGCTAACAAAAAGAATACGAGTTGTGATCTGCTGCGACAACAGTATTGTGCTCTCGTGCAGTGGCCAGCGAAGTTAATCTCTTCGCGCTGCCGTGGGTTCGACACCCAGTAGCGACAATATTTGTTTTATTTCTGCATGGACCAAGGTCACCCTCAACGTCAAGTTTCACGTAAACTCGTTAAGCCGGTTAGATCTCTTGAACTAGTGCTTTCGCAATAAAAAAAGCACTCTCTGTTGTACATGCCATATGCTACCTGATATCCTCGCTAGAGAACTATTACCTTGTAAACCCATTTTCTCTAGTTCGTAACTTCCACTTAACGGAAAGGAAGCTGCAAGCGTGTGTGTGGACCCTACACCGCATCGTACTGAACCCTTACTGCTCATACAAGTTTTCAGAGCAATTGAAGAGAAATCGCAGGCCAGTCATCATGCAAACATATGAAGACGACATTTTCATTTAGTCTACTCTGTGCTAATGAAAACGACTGGCATTGATACCTCCGTAGCTGTTTTTACAAAATTATCATCTAACTGATGGATTCTTTTTCGTGTGATTGTTCTAGATGCAGAGTTTTGTGGTGCAGTCCTCGACTTCCACTCGCGGAGAGCTCTTGGCTCCATTTTATTATCCATTGTATTATGGAGCTCTTATAGAGCGCCCTATAGAGCTCTTCCCCCGCGGCAGCTGATATTTTTTTATTATTGCAACCTTAATAAAATACACAGCTGTCCTGCCTCAACCTGTACTAATTCTCACGAACTTTATATCTGCATTTCAAACTTTAGAGGATGGCTTCCCCTTTAAAATTTGCCGGTTGATTAGAAATGCGAATTCGATGCAGCGACAGCATATCAAGCTCTTTTCAATACGCTTTCTTTGGGCACCCATTCACATGACCATCACGGGAAACTGGGTCACTTAAATCCTGGTCCATGCATCGCTCTCTACGTAACAATTAGGAGCAAGCCCCTGTTGTGATCTTTTAAATAAAAGGTGCTCAACCGTTTCAAATCCCTGTTCTGGCCTCCCAGCGAACCTTTATATGTCTATGGGACTATATGCTTTAGACTCCACTACCACACCGCATTCACACTGGTTCTGCTCGCAGGACTGCATGGATGCAAACGACAGGTCTGGCGTCCTCTCCGCTGTCTTCTTCAGGCATTGTTCGCGGTGATTTAGGCCATTTTTCAATGTGCAGATTAAATCAGGTCGCGGAAAGGCGTTTCCGTTTATGGCAATATATATGCAAAGCTGGCCCCGCCGGTACCTTACAATAACGTGAACCTTAAACTCGGAGCATTTTCCGCACCTTTCATTTCCTCATAACCTTCATATCTTGCACGTAAAACATAGTTGTGGATACTCACAGGATGCATGATAGCCCACGTATGGGTCATTTTAGAGAAGCAGTCCATCAGTGCACCTCGGAAAGCACTGGGTGCCTGCGTAATGTTCGAAGAACCTCAATAAACACAATGATGTCTTCTTCGTTTAGAGGCACAAAAAAACATTTATTCAGACAACCGATGCCCAGGTATGGCGTTTATCTCGGAGATGTGGCAGCAATCTCGGTTTATACTAGTGGAAGCGAACCGGGTTATACTAGTGGAAGTTGGACCGTAATCGACGCTATTTTATTATTCCTATCGCAACAAGCCTTAACTATTTCTAGTACCAAGGGTGGCTACATTTGCCTCATGATCTCTAGATATAAGCAGAGAAAGGTTGACAAGCGCGGCATTTTTTAGTCTCAGGCAAGAAGGATCATTCACTAAGATTTGGCGAGTCTCTGGAGGCGGGAGTACTCTATCCCTAAAATAGAAACAGTAATTGCAAATGCTTCGAGGATGTTCCTAAAGATATTCTACAATAATATAATGCATAACGTGGAATTTTAGGTACGTAAACCAGAACAAGTGTCAAGGATGTATTTCTGAAAGGGGTAAAAGGCTATTGTCGCTACGGCTGCCTCGCGGATCTAGTGACTGCTTTAGCCTTTATTATAGTTCTACACAATAAACTACTAGACTTATTTTTCGACTAGTTACGTGCACTGGAAGAGTTGCATTGTCGGCATGCTTGCGAACGCTCGTTTAATTTCGCACGATGCAACCAAATTTTCTTTAGCCACTGCGGCGAGGGTGATCGCGTTTTCTAAATTTGAAAAACTGATATGGCTATAACTAACGACCGGCTACAAATCTCTAAATGCAGCGAGGCGCGTGACTCTAGTACTGAAGAGTTTTTTTACTAAAAACCAGTTAACCAGCTTACTACTTAGCATGACTGACCGTTTTATGGTGTACCCCTACACTGGTAATTCTCGGCTGCAAAAACCATATTCTTACCCCGAAGCGGCTGTCTTTTATTATTTTTGAAGCTGTTCGCTGAAAGATTTGAACGAAAACATCTTCGATGGAAATGCGTCTGCTTGAGTTCTTGAAAGCCGTTCAAAGAAAACTGACGCCAACCAATAATTTAATTTTGTTCAACATTTGCTCGGAGAGCTGACATTTCTCCTCGAGAAATGTACAGCTTTCCGAGAGCTCTCCAAGAGCTCTCTGAGAACTTCGTAGCGACCAAAACATCGTCATCCTCCCGGCAGACACAGGAAGTTGGACGGTGGCTCTCGACCGGCAGGATTACGATGAAAAAAGTTAGAATACTCCTTTACAGCAAAGCTTACGAGCAATTGGAAAAGCATACACCTTCGCAACTTCAGACCAGAATGAACAAACTTTTAGCATCCACCTTCAAGCACCACCCGGAATCAAAACACTTCTACTTACGCTTGGTGAAATCGAACGGCTCAGCTCCGGCATTTTACGGACTGCCAAAAATTCATAAACCTAGCACTTCGCTGCACCCCATCGTCGACTTCACCACCTCACCACTTGAGGCACTCTCGGCCTACCTCCACCGAGTCCTATCGTCTCTGACAGGCAGCACCTTAACGCGCGTGTAAAACTCCAGCCAGTTCCTCTAACGTCTTTCTCACGTACAACTGGAAGCGGACGAGGTCATGGTTTTATTCTACAATCGTCTCGCTCTTAACTAGCATTTCTCTGCCCTTTGCTTTTTCCACAATGAAGCAAGCCTGAATACCGAAGAACTCGGCCAGGTTTTGGATTTCTGCCTAAAAGCACAGCTTTCTGCTTGAAAGGAGACATTTATAAGCAGACCAGCGGCACTGCCGTGGGCGCCGCGATATCGGCAACTGTTGCCAACCAAACGATGGCGGCCATCGAAGAGAAATCACTGACGTCATTTCAATAAAAAAAAGCTTTCATTCGTTACATTGACGATTGATTCTGCATTCTGAAGACATCGCTGGTCGAAAACTTCGTTACACACCACAACTCGGTCAAGCATTCTATTCAGTTCACAATACAACGAGAAGTCAACAACATGTTGCCATTCCCGGACGTCCTAACAGGAAGACAAGGGGGAGATCTAAATTTCAGATTGTATAGCAAGCCGACTCATATCGGCTGCTACCTATAGAAAGATAAAGAGTAGGAGGGAAGGGCAGGGATGTTAACCAGAAAGGGGTTCCGGTTGGCTAAACTGCACTGGGGAAGAGGGATTAGGGGGCTAAAAGGAGGAAGAGAGAAGGCGAAAAAGGCATAACACACACACACACACGCACAACGCTGTCACAATTTGTTACTCAATCCAGTCTCTCCTCAAGTAGGCAAAGAGTGCCTTGTATGCCTTGAGGGCAGTCGACTGCTGGAGCCACGGACCGAGGATCTTTTGCTCTGTTAATGGGCGAGGCTCGAGGCGGTCCAGGGCACAACACAGTGTATGTCTTGCACTCGCAAATGCAGGGCACTCACAGAGAAGATGCGCGATGGTCTCCTCACAACCGCAGCTTTCACAGGCAGGACTGTCGGCCATCCCTATCCGGAAAGCATAGTGGTTGGTAAAAGCAATGCCGATCCATAAACGGCATAACAATGTTGCATCGCGACGTGCTAAGTTACGTGGAAGACACAGGCGCAGTCTACGGTCCAGTGCCTTGAGGCGGAGGTTGCAAAACTCTCCCGTGTTCCAAGCTAAAGTGTGAGCTCCAGCGCCAAAGGTCGATGCCCACACGTTGCGTCAGATCTTGATATTGGGATCCTCACTGGAAATCCGTCGTTGTGAGCAGAGCGCGCAGCCGCATCTGCCTGGTGATTACCGTTTATACCACAGTGTCCTGGCAGCCATTGAAAAGTGATGTCATGACCTTTGGAAACGGTGTCGTGGTACAGTAGCTGAATCTCAGAAACAAGTTGTTCCTGCAATCCGCGGTGTAGCGCAGCTTGCAGGGCTTGAAGGGCTGCTGTAGAGTCGGTGAAAACCGTCCAGTCATGTGGAGGTTCTTGACTGATGAACTCTACCGCAGCCCGTAATGCTGCGAGTTCCGCACCAGTTGAAGATGTTGGACAGGTCGTCTTCACTTTCATGAAGATGGATCTGGCCGGTATCACCACCAACCCCGCAGAACTGGTCCAGTGAACTGATCCATCTGTGTAAACGTGTATGCGGTGAATGTGGTAAGAATGCAGGTGATTCAATGTCAGTTTCTTAAGAGCGGGTAGTGATATACCAGCTTTCTTCGTAATTCCAGGATTGTAGAGGTGAACCCGAGGTTCATGAAGACTCCAAAGGGTCAGCACGCGGTCTTGACGCAGGGGTGAGCTCCGATGGAAGATATGCGCGATGAGCTTCAGTGACTTTGGCGAATGCACTACGCGGCCTAATTATTGGGAGTGTTGCGAGGTGATGACAGGGAACCCCTGTGAGGCGCCGAATATGCGTTCTCATGGTGTCAACAGCAATGTATGTAGTAACAGGATGTTGCCGGGCAACAAGAACAGTTGCTGTTGTTGATGTACATTTAGGCAGTCCAAGGCAGATACGGAGAGCTTGCGCTTGCCCACTTTGAAGAGTCTTGATATTTGTCTTTCTAATGGAACTGAATATCGGAAGACTGTACCGCATGTAGCCCAGAAATAGGGAACGGTACAGTTGCAGCATAGAGCGCACTGATGAGCCCCAGGACTTTCCCCCGAGGAAGGAGAGGACGTGGACAATCGCAATTAGTATCTTTCTCATGTCGTAGACATGTGGACTCCACGAGAGGTTCCTGTCGATGTCAACACCGAGGAATCTGTGGCTTCTCTCATAGGGAATGGCTTCACCAATAATGCGAATGGTGTAGCGTGACATTATTTTGCGTGTGAACGCCACAAGTGAACACTTTTCGGTCGAAATGTTCAGGCCCTGCAACCGAAGATAAGATTTCAATATCGATGCCGCCTTTTGAGGTCTTGCATGAAATTGAGGACGGGTCATCCCTGATTGCCCAAATACAGATATCATCTGCATGCACAGAGATCTGAGCAGATTGAGGCAATACGTCGACCAGGCCGATGAGAGCAAGGTTGAAGAGAACTGGGCTCAGCACTCCACCCTGAGGGATTCCGCGCGAATTTCGGTGTAAGGACGTTGGTCCGTCCGCAGTCAGGACAAAAAACGCCCTCTCTGATAAACAGCTGCGTATCTAGCTGAACGTGCGGCCTCCGATCTGAGCAGCTTCTATTGCGTCCAAAATGACCTGATGAGTTACGTTGTCGTACGCGCCTTGATATTGCTACGCTACTAACTACTCTAGTGGCGCCATACAGCGGCTAAACTGCATTTCCTGGCAGTTGGCAAGCCTTGAGCTAACTCGCGGGCTAGATGCTTCGTCTTCTTCATCTCTCGTGCTGCCTGCTGCCTTGGGCGTTCCAACGTTTTGCGCGTCTAATTAAAGCAAGTAAACCAGCCCTGCTTACGCCAACCGTTTCTCAGTGACATATTTGGTGGAGGTGCGGGGTAACGGCCCATGTACGCTGACCTCGAGGACACCTTTGACGTCAGCTCTCAACGCATGGCTACAACACCAGTCCACAAGGCGATC
The DNA here is from genome assembly GCA_030143305.2 of Amblyomma americanum. Lineage (NCBI taxonomy): Eukaryota > Metazoa > Arthropoda > Arachnida > Ixodida > Ixodidae > Amblyomma > Amblyomma americanum. Next base: position 32,964 of record JARKHS020013654.1, on the reverse strand, counting down.
CGCCGCCTGCGAGGCCTACAACCCGACTTCAGCCAACTGACAGCGCCGGTAAGGGTCATGACATCCACCGCGGCTAGCCAGACAAGTCCGCACTCCGGGAGTACCCCGCCATTTGTCCTTCACGCACCTCGATCGCCGCCCCCGTTCCACGGGGACAAGTTCGAGGACGTCGAAGACTGGTTGGCCAGCTTTGACCGAGTGGCGGATTTCAGTGAGTGGGACGGCGAGCGCAAGCTGCGCAACGTCTACTTTGCGCTGCAGGACTCGGCCAAAACGTGGTTTGAGAACCATGAAGCTTCCTTTACCACCTGAGAGGCTTTTCGTCGAGAGCTGCTAGCGGCATTTACCAGCAGCGAAAGAAAAGAGAAAGCTGAAATCGCCCTGCGCTCGAGATCACAGCAACTGAACGAGGGCGTCGCGATGTTCATCGAGGACATGACCCGACTGATCAATCGGGCCGACCCTGCTATGCACGAAGCCCAGAAGGTAAGCCACTTAATGTGTGCCGTAAAAGAGCAGCTGTTTTTCGGACTGGTCCGTGACCCGCCACGAACAGTGTCCCACTTCACCGAGGAGGCAATGATTATGGAGCGCTCTTTACATGAACGGGGCGCCCACTGCGGACGTCAGGCTACTGTAGCAGCCGCTTACCAGTCCCTGTACACGCCTACGTCGCTGCCCGCCGAGGATCTTCGGGAGCTTGTAAGAACCCTGGTGCGCGAGGAACTGGCGAAACTTCGCTTTGAAGCTCCATACGTCAGCGTCGCTGCCGTTACGGACGTGGTCCGCGAAGAAATCCGACGAGTTGTGCAGCCACCCCCCCCCCCCCCGCTCCACACCCGGCGCCCTCCGTTATGACGTACAGCGAGGCGCTACGAAGTCCCGGGCCAGCGATGCGAGCATTTTCTCCCATCGCTTCTGTGAAATACCTGCAGGAGCCAATCGCAACAGCACCCTCCATGCCGCAGGAGTTCAGGCCCCCCGTGAGCAAAGCGCACGTTTGGCGTACGCCGAACAATCGCCGCTCTGTTTCCACTGCGGAGAGCCTGGCCTCATCCTCCGCCACTGCCCCTACCGCAGGGTGGGTTTAAGAAGGTTCTCACCTGACGCACCTCGACCACGCTACGGTGAAAGACCAAGGGATATCGAACAGTACTTGGCTGAAAACGCGCAATCTTCGACCTCGCAGCGACGCCAGTACCGATCGCCATCCCCAAGGCGGTTCTCTTCGCCCGGCCGCCCGTCATCCTCTGGCCAGTTCAGAGATACGTCCCCACGTCGGGAAAACTGAAGACGGCGTCCTCCGGGGGTAGGGCTGCCGCTACTGGACCGAGTCAAGAGCCTCCACCCGACGATTCGCCGCGACGCTCTGATCGACGACGACCTGACCCGACGACCTCGACGACGCGCTGCGACCGACTGGCCTCCGCCGAAATTCCGGTATCCGCCGACAACCACGACGTTACCGCAGTCGTGGATACCGGCGCCGATTTTTCGGTAATGGGCAGACGGTTAGCCACGGTCTTGAGGAAGGTTCTGACCCCTTGGTCTGGGCCGCATTTCCGGACAGCTGGTGGCTACGTGGTAACTCCGATCGGTGACTGCACTTCGCGAATCCATATCCGCGATGTTACTTTCCCTCGCTGCTTTGCTTTGTTACCCGAATGCTCCAAAGACCTCATACTCGGTGTGGATTTCCTTCAAGAGTACGGTGCCGTTATCAACCTCTAGGAGCTAATCGTGTCGTTTTCCACCCAAGGTCCTGTCGACGACGATACCGAGCCAAGCAGGGCTAAGTTATGCGTCTGTGACGACCACGATTTGATCCTATCAAGATTCAGCATGTTTGTTACTGTAGAGTGCGAAAACAGCACCAAATTTCGTGGCATTGCTGAAACCAACATGTCGCTGCTCCTTCTTCGGCAAGTCTGTGTTGCTCGAGGAATTGTTGAACTGGACAAGGGCCGAACCGAACTCTTGGTGACCAATTTTGGTTGTGAACCTCAGTGTTTGCCTGGCAGGATAGCTATTGCGTATTTCGAGGAACTCAGCGAATTCGTGGGACAGCACGCTTTGTCCGGAGCCCCGGAATCAGTGGAGGAACCGACCGCTCCCATAAACACTAACGTGAACCCAAACCTCCAAACTAACCAGAAACGCTGCTTGGAAAGCGTTATCCAGTCTTTCTGCGACTGCTTTGCCTCGACCTCCAAGGTTAGGCAGACACCGCTCACAAAGCACCGAATTATAGTTGACGCCAACCAACGGCCGTTATGTCAGCCGCCATACCGCATCTCTTCGAAGGAGCGCGATGCCATTCGCCGCCAAGTTCAAGAAATTCTCAAGGACGACGTGATACAGCCGTCGACGAGCCCGTGGGCGTCGCCTGTTGTTCTAGTGGCAAAGAAAGATGGAACCCTTCGAATCTGCGTTGATTACAGACGTTTAAACAAAGTCACTAAAAAGGATGTTTATCCTCTCCCGCGTATTGATGACTCCCTGGACCGGCTGCGCCACGCCAAGTACTTCTCATCGCTATATTTACGAAGCGACTATTGGCAAATCGAAATGGACGAACGCGACCGGGAAAAGACCTCCTTTATTACACCGGACGGTCTGTACGAATTCCGGGTGCTACCTTTCGGCCTGTGCTCGGCTCCTGCAACCTTCCAGAGGATGATGGACACCGCTCTTGCCGATCTCAAATGGCAGTCCTGCCTCGTGTACTTGGATGACGTTGTCATCTTTTCTGACACGTTCGAAGAGCACTTGCGACGCCTGCGCGCTGTGTTCGAAGTAATTCGGTCGGCCGGTCTTTCCCTGAAGCCCGAAAAGTGTCACTTCGCTTTCGAAGAGTTGAAGTTTCTGGGCCACATCGTGAGCGCTAAAGAGGTTAGCCCAGACCCCGATAAGACTGCTGCCGTGGCTGCTTTACCTGTGCCCACCGATAAGCGCAGTGTGCGCCGCTTTCTGGGTCTCTGCGCCTATTATCGTCGTTTTGTGCAGAACTTCTCCCAGATCGCTGAGCCTCTCACGCGACTCACGAAAGATTCCGAACCATTCTTCTGGGTCCTGGAGCAACAGCAATCCTTTGAAGACCTCCGCACTTGTCTCCAAAGTACGCCCATCCTTGGACACTTCGACGAGTCAGCCGACACTGAACTACACAAAGACGCCAGCAACGTCGGCCTCGGTGCGGTCCTTGCGCAGAGGCAGGATGGTCTCGAACGCGTGATCGCATACGCGAGCCACACATTTTCACGATTTGAGGCGAACTATTTCACCACCGAAAAAGAATGCCTGGCCATTGTGTGGGCAGTAACAAAATTTCGTTCGTACCTATATGGCCGCACTTTCAGGGTCGTCAGCGACCACCACTCGTTGAGTTGGCTGGCGAACCTCAAAGATAACTCGGGACGGCTTGCACGCTGGAGCCTTCGACTTCAGGAATTCAATGTCACCATCGTCTATAAGTCTGGTAAGAAGCACAGTGATGCCGACTGTTTGTCTCGTGCTCCTATCGAGAACAACCGAGCTGACCCCGACGACGATTCTGTTTTTCTTGGTGCCATCCCCACGTTCATCCTCATAAAACGCCAAAGGGACGACAGCGAACTACGGCCCCTCATTGAGTATCTAGAAGGAAGCACTCAGTCTCCCCCGCGAATCTTTTCGCGAGGGCTGTCGTCGTTCTCTTTACGTGACGGCGTCCTGTATAAGAAAAACTACAGTCCAACAGAAGCTGTCTATCTACTCGTCGTGCCCACGGCCCTTCGCGACGAAGTCCTGCAGCCGAGCCATGATGACCCATCTTCTGGTCACCTGGGTTTTTGTCGAACTTTGGCACGAATACGGCAAAAATACAACTGGCCAAGGGTTGCTGCAGTTGTGAAACGTTACGTAAAAACATGCCGCGAGTGCCAGCGTCGCAACACGCCACCGACTAAGCCAGCCGGCCTACTCCAGCCTATTGATACGCCTCAGGTTCCCATCCACCAACTTGGCATGGACATACTCGGCCCATTTCCGGAGTCCTCGCTGGGCAACCACTACATAGTGGCCGCCACAGACTACCTCAGCCGATACTGTGAGACTAAAGCTCTTCCCCGTGGTACTGCTGACGAAATTGCGAACTTTTTCATTCAAAACATTGTGCTTCGTCACGGTGCACCCACCATCGTTTTAACTGACAGAGGAACAGCGTTCACCTCGGCCCTTACGCAGGAGGTTATGCGCCTAAGCGGCACCAGTCACCGCAAAACAACCGCTTACCACCGTCAAACGAACGGCCTCACCGAACGGCTCAACAAGACGATCGCCGACATGATTTCTATGTATGTCGACGCGGACCACCGGAACTGGGACGCCATGCTCCCTACGTCACCTTTGCTTATAATACTGCGGTCCAGAAAACGACACGCTTCACTCCATTTCGTTTAGTACATGGTCGCGAAGCCACAACCATGCTGGGTGCAGTGGTGCTTCCAGCTAGCGCTACCCCCTTTGTTATGGGCGCTGCCCAATTTATTCGTTACGCTGAGGCCGCCCGCCAACTCGCTCGACAGCGCATCCGGCACCAGCAAGTTCACGACGCTCGGCGATACAACCTCCGCCACCGAAATATGCGTTACCTGCCCGGCGAACAAGTCTGGGTGTGGAGCCCAATCCGCATGAGGGGACGCTCTGAGAAGCTTCTACGCAGATACTTTGGCCCCTACGAGGTGCTCCGCCAGCTCAGTCAAGTTACCTACGTAGTTATCCCCCAAGGAACCGTTCGTTCTTCTAGACGGCCGACCTCCGAAGTTGTCCACGTCGCTCGGATGAAGCCGTACCACGCCCGCTAGGCCCCCCGCCCGTGGCTACACCACACGCCAGACACGTGCGACTACCCTTGTGGTCCTGCCTGCAATTGCTACCACACCGAGTCGGTGTCTTCAAGAGAGGGGGAGCAATGCTACGCTACAAACTACTCTAGTGGCGCCATACAGCGGCTAAACTGCATTTCCTGGCAGTTGGCAAGCCTTGAGCCAACTCGGGGCTAGATGCTTCGTCTTCTTCATCTCTCGTGCTGCCTGCTGCATTGGGCGTTCCAACGTCTTGCGCGTGTAATTAAAGCAAGTAAACCAGCCCTGCTTACGCCAACCGTTTCTCAGTGACAATATCCAAAAACAATGCCACGGTCAATCTTTTGAAACTTTTGCTGTGTTGCACCGACGTTACAAGGTCAACCACGTTGTCAATAGAAGAGCGGCCCCGTCGGAACCCAGACATGAAGGTTGGATAAATCTGATATCGCTCCAAGTACCATTCCACGCGTGCCAGCAGCATTCTTTCCATGACTTTGCCGACGCAGCTGGCGAGCGCAATTGGACGGTATGACGAAACGTCGAGCGGTGATTTCCCTGGTTTAAGAAGTGGAACCAGACGACTGGTCCTCCAATCATGAGGAACTATGCCAGCAGTCCATGAGTTGCTGTGTCAAAAAGAGCCCGTCGAGCTTCTTGGCCAAGGTTGGCAATTGCGGAGTACACACACCATCGGGCCCTGGTGATGATGACCTTCTACAACAAGCAAGCGCAGCATCAAGTTCTTCCATGGAGAATAGTGCATCCATCCGAGAATCCCTTGAGGGTGGAACATTGTTGCAGTGCAGCGTTGCGCCTGAATTCTGAGGGCCTGTTATTCTTGCGCAGAAATCTTCGGCTACCTAACCCACACTGCGCCTTTGGTGGAGCGCTACAGATTTGAACGGGTAGCGCTGTTGAGGGGACGTGCGAAGACCCCGAATTACGCTCCAAACGCGTGACAAAGGCTTCCGTGGATCAAGTGTTTGGCAAAATGTCATCCAGCGTTGTGTTTGTAGTGCCTGAATTCTGCGCTGAATCTCCTTCTGTATACGCCTAGCATCTATTAGATCTATGCGCGACTTCGTGCGTCGGTATCTGCACTTTTCCGCCGTTGTGATCGTAGTCGCTGCAATTCGAAGCCAGATCGGTGTATTTAGCGACAGGGTTAAAGGGGCGGGTGGCGTGTTCCATGGCCTCCTTAATTTTTTGTTGAAGTCCGTTAGAGAATCCCTCTGTGCAAGCAGCCTCCATAAGTAATTCAAAAACTGTCTAGTCAATGCGCTGCCTACACGTGGCTGGGGGAAATTTAGAATGGCCGGTAATAATCAGATAGGTTGGGATATGGTCGCTGCCATGGGTTTCTACATCCGACAACCACCGGACGCTGTTGGTAAGGCACTGTGAAACGAAAGTCAAATCCAAGCAGCTGCTATAAGTCACCGCTCGAATATAGGTCGGGCTTCCATCATTAAGGCACTGGAGGTAATGGTCAGAGGCGAAGGACACAAGCTGTCTTCCCCTAACGTCCATCCTAACGCCTCCCCACATGGTGTGATGAGCATTGAAGTCACCCAGAATGACCCAAGGAGCAGGTGTAGCTTCCATCAAACCACTCAACCTTCTGGCTTCGAAACGACTTGATGGCGCCAAGTACACCGCCAGTAACGTAAACGTCAGGTCTCGGCTCTTCACTGTCAGGCAAACGTACTGATTCCCTTCGTTCGGAGGAACTGAATGTTGCACATATGTAAGTTCACGTCGAATGTAGACGATGTCTTTGCTGGATCTGTTTCGCGTGGGTGATGCAAATACCTCGTTACCGGATATTCGCAATATGGCCGAGGTCTTCGGTTCACAAATCGCAAGAATGGGGAAGTGATTCTGGTAGACGTAGTGCCGTAAATCGGAAATCCGGGACTGGAGTCCACGAGCAATCCATTGGAAAATGAACGCTTGCTTGACTTTCTTTTGAAAAGACAGGTCCGTAGGAGCCATGATGCCTTCTACTGTAGAGCCGCAAGAACTGGATGTAGTGCGTCCAGCACTTGAAGTGCGCTTTTTGCTGCTGGTGTGCGAAGGCTGGAAAGCAGAGCACGCATGGCATTCATTAGTGACGTTATCATTGCAATCACTTGCATATCTGGGCCATGACCTTGATCGTGCCTGTTAGCTGTATCAGTCGTAGACGCTGCACACTTCCCTGAGTGTGCCAACATCCCTGACCCTGTAGGCGTAGATGGCTTTGGCAGTGGTGGCCAAGTTGAATCTCAGGCAACAGGTCCAGCCTGCTACCTAAATTTTAATTATAACCACCCTGCTAGACACAACGCGTCCGTCGTCCCCCCTCTCCTCGGGAGAGCAAAGTCAATCTGCTCCTCCGAAGCGGAGAGAACAAAAGAAGCCAGCGTTTTCGCCGACCTACAGAAGAATGGCTACACACGTGGCTTTATTCAACGCGTTGGTCCCCGTCAGGCTCGGTGGAAAGCGGGACCAGCCAGCAAAGACATAAAAACACGTGCTCGCGTTCAGTTTCCATGCGTAAGGGAAACCAGCGAGGCCCTTGCACGCATTCTGAGAAAACAGGAAATCTACGTTTCTCACAAACTCGTTTTCCTCAATCATCCGCTTCATACCACGCCCGCAAGACCGCGTTCAAGAGAAAACAACGGGGTGTCGTATACACAATCTCATGCTCAAAATGCGCGGACTTATACATCGGCGAAAAAACATTAGCAGTGTCTTAGCTCAAATATGCCAGAATATACATAGCGAGAGGTACGTTTTCCTGGCTGAGCTTGTTGTGGTCACTGTATGATTAGCACTGAGAGACATTGGGCTCCATCTCTTCGGCTGTGCGCCGTCTCTTACGCTGGGCAGTTTCGCATCTCCGTTTGTCAAGGCGTTCTTCTTTGTTTGGCCGTCTCCGCTTCTCTCATCGCCTTCTTATGCTCATTCTTTTTTGAGTAGCCAAGTGCCAGGCGACAACTTCAGGATCGGAAGAGTATGTTCTCTTGTCTATACCGCCATTTACCTGCGGCCGGACTCTCCTTTTCTGCATCCATGTCAACCCTTGTGATACAGCCGTCCATTACATCTCCACCTTTTATACCCATTGCTGCAAATGCGACTCGAGGTTTGTTTGATAGAGTGGCGAGCGATGAGGCAGCGACGAAGCGCGCTTCGTTCCGACGGTGGAGCGGGCGCCCAGCCGCGGCGACGGCGAAGCGCACGCCGCATCGGCTGCTCCTCTCCAGTTGCCATGGTAACGCCACATGCACAAAGCTGGCCTCTCCCAGCCACCGCGAAATGCTCGACTGGTAGCCCAGTGTAGCTCTCGCTAAAAAAACCCTCCACTAACGTAAAAAGCAACATAAGAATGACATCCGGCAAATGAATTCAGAAGCAAGCCTCCTCGCCAAACACTGCGAACGCGCCGACCAACGAATAGCCTTCGAGGAGGTAAGCATCTTGGCCCCGGAGCCAAACCTGTTCAAGAGGCGACAAGTCGAGCCATGGCACATCCGGCTCACAAAGGCGGCGATGTATAGGACGTCATGAACTCTCCCTTCCATGTACGTTAGTGGACTGCGCCACGGGCTAACATAGAGAGAGCGACGGCAGCCCTCCGCTGCTGCTGGCACACGTTTTAGTCACCCCTTAAGAAGGGGCCGAGTTGGTCTCGAAACGTTGGGCAAAAATAAAAATATTGGATGGCGTCCCTTTTCTCTAAACTAAGTTCGCTGAAATAGCCGGTATTGTATATTGCTTAGGATCAGAAAAATACTAGCTATTAAGTTGATAATGGTATTTTTTATACAGTAAAACTTTTCGAAGATTATGCAGTGAAAAGAAGTTTCAAACGCCTTCCATAAGTCTTTAAATGTTCTGTCAACCTTTTCACTCATATCAATAAAGAGATTTGATGCCGCAATGCAGGCAATTGTGCGATGGTTCTGAATCCAACTGAATGTGATGCCGGAGATTACTCAGGACACTGCTTGACACGAGGAAAACTATGGTGGGCTTTAGAAGTATATCTTCGAGTAATCGATAAGAATTGGCTGTCAGAGAAATTGGGTGTATACATGGAAACATCTACACTTACTCGATTTGTAGGGTGAGTAATTTTTTCTAGCATACCGCACGAATTACCTGGGCAGGTTGTAAAAGATTTACTAAAAATATTAGCGGTAAGGCCCAGAGACAGTAACGTCCAAAGAGTGTACCCTACAAGAAATTGGTTGGGTATCTCGTCGGGTCAACAGCCCTTTTTAGTGTATAAATTTCGCACAAAATTTTGCACACCTTCATTAGAAACGTGAACAGCATAAATTGAACAAAATGAACTGAATATAACAAACGGAGTTCAGATGTCTCCACTGCTAGCACTGAATGAAACGGGGTATTGGTTGAAGCAAAAGCTGACCGGTAGACACTTTATGAATGCTTCTGTCACAAAATTCGGCGCATTTTCAAAAAAATCCGGCTCTGCGCCTACGCAATCGCGCCCGCGCGCGGTAAAGTAAAAAAAAAAACAGCGGGGAAGAACCCCCGGAGCGCACGGCGATTTTCACTCAGCTCGCATTCGGGGCGCCAAAGTAAACATAGACACGCGCCGCGTCGATTTTTCTCGAATATTGGCGAAGTTTTTGCTTGTTGTCGACGGAAAGGGGGTAACGTTGACAGCGCCAAAATGAGGACCTCTCCTTCGCTCCCGCGGCGATGACTCAGCGTGCCAAGAATGACCTAGATTTTTCCCGATGCTTTTGTGCGGTTTGTGCGGTTGACGCTGCGTGTATGTGCGCGCTTGTCTTGGAGCGGAGAACAGTGGCGGACCGCGCCTATAAATCAGTGGCTGCAACCGCCGTTTAAGCTTCCGAGAAACGCGCCCGCTCGACTCCCGGTAGGACACCACTCGACCAGCCAAGGACGGACCAGCGAGGAAACGTGCGCCAGTCTGCGGATCGGCCCCGTCGTCCTCCTCAGGTCGTCGGACTGTCGTAGTGCCCGGTGAACAAATTGTGTTTTGTTTATTTGTCTCTCCCTGTGTTAGTGCACTTTAGGTGCAAAGATTATGCTGAATTGTTATCTCTCTCAAGTGTTACTTTGCTCGCGTTGCATGGTATTTGTGAATCACTTTGTATGCGCTCGTACGAGTGATTGTGAAAGCATCTGTATCGTCTGTCAGCTGTATAAACTTTGTTCTGTTTTGTGAACATTTGGCTCCGACCCATTCTCTGGCTTGCGACCGGCGAAAGCTGGGCACCAAACGACCAACCCCTTTGTCACTTCGTAGCTGGTCTCCGGCTGAGCTTGCCACGCTGAGTCGAGGGCATCTCCTCTGTGACCGAGACTGCTATCCCCGCACTCTCTGGGAGTCTGGGAGCGCGCACAAAAGTGCGCGAAGGGGTGCACGCTTCGCAAACGTGACCGCGCCACGAAAACATCCGGCTAAAAATTTCAGTCAAGCTCTTTTATGAAGGTATACAAAAAGAAAATCTGGTTAACCTTACGTTTTCTTTTTCTTCGATCAAAGCGTAGCAGAGTCTAGCAAATGCACAGGCTCTATTGATTTCCTAAAAGGAGAAGAAATCAAGAAATGACTCGCTACGAACCATCACGGAAGTCAACAGTCACCAAACCCAAAGCGCATAGAGGGATTTTTTTTTGTGCTGTTCGGGAATTAATGCACGTTGTTGGATATAAGAAACATGGCCATAAATGGCTTCAAAAATAAAAGTAATTTCTATTTTGAGCTTCTTGTTCTCGCTGTTGCATTTCCGCAACATACATTTGAAACGCGCGCCGTTCTGTGCTACAATCTTTACTTCTTCAGCGGAATTATTGCCAAACAAACCTGGTGGAAGCTTCGCGAGGCACGTGCAGAAAAACAGGTACCTTTTGGCATTTTCATTGCGTTTCTGAACCCGATAAATTGCATGAAACATTTTTGGGCTTTGATACTTATTAATCTTAATGTGTAGAAGCCACAAAACTTTCTTGTTTTGGAGCGGTTAGTTTTTGATGACTGAAATCGCTATGTTGCGCATATGCAACAGCGTGCACACAGACGCTTTTCTTGTCAGTGCAGGCGATGAACCCTTAAACATTCTATGGCCGGGCGATTCCTTCGGAAAGCGAAGACAGTGACGTTTCCAGTAATGACGATGATCCTGAGAATGAGTTTATATCCAAGAGTATGTTTTTTTGTAGAATGCTGGAATTTTTTTGTAGGGGTGCTATTTTTGGGCCCAACAGCACCCACTCCAACAAAGGATGTCAGGCTCAGTGAGGTATAATTTATAAAACATCATGCCTTGTTTCAATGCTACTATTTGCATTTCTGTTTTCAGGTAAACCAATGGGTACATTGGAGCCAGAAGAGGCAATATTGCAAGTTTCCGAAACGCACAGCAATCTGTATGAGCAACTGCTCGAAGTGTAGTACTCGCATCTGCTCGACAAACAAGAGCAATTGTTTTCTCCAGTACCACACGGCGAAATGACGCTTTTGCTGTGTTTGATTCAATACTCGTTACTTGTATTTGATTCTAACCAAGCGCAAGATTCATTTTCGTAATGTTTTCTTTATTTACTTGTTGAAAATAAGCAACATACCTTTTTTGGGCGAATAAATATTCTACAAAAAAGTGCAGCAATTTTTTATGCACGTACAGCGATTATTTTGGCTGCCTGGGCCTTCTGGAATCCTTTCATGATGAACCAAGAATCGTGCAGTAACGGTTATTGAGGGATATACCTTTAATGAAGATTGTTAGAAAGAAGAAAAAAACAACCACATGGCACCGACTTGATCCGAATCCACGACCTCCGAATTTCGCGTTCCGTGCTCTACCAACTGAACTATGTCGACAGCTGTCAAATATTCTGCTTTCGGGAGTATTTAAAATTAGTAATGGAACCTTCAGAGTGTTCACCAGCGCCATCCTCGTCCATAACGGTGGACGTAGAACATCCTGCACCACCGCGAGGGCCACGTAGGAACGTCATCGAACGGTGGGAGCGGAAGCTGTGCGAGAACCTTCTTAGGTACCTACGGCATCAAGACTGCTCGAACCGAGGTTCGCGTTAAGCTACCGAGCACACAAGGGAAGGAAAATGAGTGACTCGTTATGACAGGCATATTGAGGAAGCCAACAGTCACCGAAACCAAGGAGCATAGGGGATGTTTTATAATTTGTGTTGTTTATTATTCGGAGATTAATAAGGCAAATAGTTTGCAATTACTGGTTAGAAAGCAGAAAAACAATCGCATAACGCTGGTTGGATCTGAACTCATGTTATTAGTGTTCTAATTCTGAGACAACCGGCCCAGCCGTGAAATAATTGAGCGAACATGGTTTTTCATTCCCTACTCGCACGCTTCGCATCAAAATTGACTTACTAAATGCTTCCTGTTGTAACACGATTTCCGGCCGCCATATAACGGAGGAGGTATACCTTATTAACGTCACCGTGACCTATATTGTTTTGCATATATGAAGTTTTGTAGCGCAATCGATGCCGTACAGCATCGGTGGCCTAGTGGTTGCGCATCCGCTGCGCATGCGGGGAGTGCGGGGCTCGATCTCAAGTGCCGCCAGGTGCCCACCGGTGATACAAGGGGCACATGCTTTGTCTTGGTCTGGTTCCCCGCTTAATCAGGGTAATATGCTTCGGAAATGGGTCTTTGACTCCACCTTGCGCAGACGAAAAATACCTTGTGCCATGACGCTTCTTTTGCCGTAGTTCCCCCTTGCGCCATAAAAATTCATTATCATCATCATCATAATCGATACTCTATGTTTCATGGCCAGGTACTTCATACCCTCACCTTTATTATTGCGCCACTTGCGTTGAGCGTCATTGCTTCATCCTTGCAGGAGTAAGTTATTCTGGTGGCGACCGAGGTGGCCTTCGCATTTTCCCATGCGTCTGTAACGAAAGAGCAATAACGCGATGCAGCAGTGAAGTTACCAAAAGCACAGCTCTTTTTACAAATAAGGGAAGGTTACATTTTCATTTGTTTTCCCCTGCAATACATACTTGAGTATTGATACTGCAGAAAAGTCCTATAGGTTATGAATCTGTTTCATTGCACTTCGTGATTCTTTGCGACTGTGGCAGAGCTTACTCTTTCGTTAAACGAACAATACTTGTAATATGAGCGCATGCACTACCGCTGTGTCCTCCGTGCCACGAGCGTAACGCGATGACGAATGCGTTCTCGCAGCCGCTTTTGCTTCGGGTGTCGAAGCGATGGCACACAGGCGAAATGCTATGGGTGACAACCAAAATACGTAGAAAGAGTTTTCATAAGTTCTTTACATCATACCGCCTACCGTGTACACAGCATTCACCCTGCGTTCACCTTGAGGTTCTGCTATGCGTCCAATTAGGAAACGTAATGTTAAGGAACGAGCAGACCCTGGTAAAGCGCTGCCGCTTGGCGCAAGCATTTCTGGAGTTTCAGTTTCATTTCACAGCAATTAAATAAAACCCAACGCGAGGAGCTGGTATCAAAAACACTTGTGAAACATCCGTATAAAAACAGTGTGGTAGAAAAACAGCACACAGAATAACAGATCAGTTACTTAATGAACCACCACACCAACGCATTTCTTGACCGCTGTTGGCGATAAGCAACAATGACAAGCATAGGACCATTGCAGTCCGTACTAGTCTCGCAAAGGCCGTCACTGTGAGTTTGCACACCATTTTCGGAGGAAGTCTTCCCTGGATCAAGTGCCGCGGCACAGTCATTCCTTAGCTGAGTACACGTCCAGATATTATTGAAAACACTTCGCATACACCCCGCTTTTTCTCAAGGCTATTTGCTCGTATGTCAACATCCATCAATATGCGCGGAGATAGAGTGCCATGTTGTGACTTTTTCTAGTGCAGACTGCCTGCTTTCGGGCTTTTATAGCCCGTGCTGACGTGCATGGAGTACAAGGCCTTCAGACATCGTTGTATTCACGAATTTCAGCTCAGAGTTTCTGTTCTTGGCTCACGGTACTTTTTGTTTAACGTGGCATAAGTTTCGAAGCCCCCTTGAAGTCTACACACTGTTATGGCCGGGCTTGCGAGAGACACCCGAGTCAGCTCAGAACATCCTCTACTGGAGGCGCTTGATCCATCGGGCGTGGCGTTGAGCGCTTTTCCCGCGAGCTTGCCGCCTCTTACACCAGCACGCGCTCAAGCTGGCGACCAAGGGTCACCTACGGCAGTGGGGGAGACTCACGGGTATAATAAGGCCTGCGCAAAACCCCCTTTTATGGACGCGTAATGGAATCGTGGTGGAGTCGTCATGGTATGGTGTAGGATGTGCGGACTTTGTTCATGTTCTCTACACTGATGTTCATAGGCGCTGTTCTGTACTCAAATCTATAAATAATGTAAATATTAACAGTTCCTCTTGCTGGGTTAGTTGCCGTAACATTGTGTAACAAAAGTAAAAACAGCACTAATTTTTACACACACACCACACAAAAAGACCAGACGTGACGGGCGCTGATCCACCCTGTCTGGTCTTTCTGTGCGGTTTGTGTAAAAATTAGCGCTGGTTTTACTTTTGTTACACAATGTAAATATTAACGTTTGTTCGTTTCGTCAAGGAGCTGTTTAGGAGTGCCCCTTCCTCGTCAAAGCTTGGGCACCGTCCTCAGCGTTCCTCGAGGCAAAACAACCACATAACTTAAAGGCTGGAAAGTAATAAAACAAAATTGTATGGTAAGGTATAGCATGAAACGGTATTGTATGGTACGGTACGTTATCGTATGGTATCGTATGGCATGGTATGATATGTGATGGTGTGGTATCTGGTGGTATACGCTATGTGATAGTATGGTTGGTACGGTAAAGTATCGTACAGTATCGTACAGTGGTATGGTAGAGTGTGGTATGGCATGGTATGGTATGGTATGGTATGGTATGGTATGGTTCAATCTGTGGATTTAACCTCACCGAACCTGCACACGGGATATGAAGGACTCCTTAGCGGAAAGGTCGGGATTAATTTCGAATACCTGGTTGAAGGGGCCCTTCATAACCCTCTGGTCGAAGAATCGCTGTATTTCAATAATTGTCTGTCGCTGTCTCTGGAACCTGCCGCGGTGACTGAGAGGCTAGAGCACTCGGCTGCTGAGCCCGACAAGGCGTGTTCGATACCGGCCACGGTGGCCGCAGGCGAAACGCAATGCGTCCATCTACACTCCGATTGTCAGCGCATGGTAAGGAACTAAAGGTGGCCTCAATAAATTTAAACTGCCGCTATGGCTATGTGATAATTGGTGCTCGACTGTCAACACGAAGCGCACGTGTTCGATCCCAGCCGCGGCTGTCGCCCTTCGATCGCACTGCCACATTTCGATGGAGCCGAAATGCTTGAGGCCCACGTATTGTGTAGTGTCAGCGCATGCCAGCCCCAGGTGGTCGAAATTCCCGGGGTCCTCACTACGGCGTTCGTCATTGGTTTAGTGGTATTTTGACGTTAAACCGAGAAGACTAAAATAAACAAAACCCAATTATTCCATAGTCCTTTATTATGGCGTTCCTCATAGCCGCATGTGTCACGCTGGGATGTTAACCGCCATATTTCATACCGTACCACGCTATCGCCCCTAGAACGAGCAGCCGCAAAAATTATTTTTATATGCTCATTAACAAAACAGTGACAAAAATCGCAATCGGGTGATTTCTCAACGTTTCCCTTTTTAGATCCCTCTCCGAGAAGGATTTCTCATCAGTCTCGGTGGCATGTCCTCGCAAGTAACTTTTGCCTCTCCTATGAATTTAGGGTTGAATGCGGAGTGGTACATCGTATGTGCACGTTATAGCCCCGTCTCATAAATGTTTTTTCTTTCTTTTTTTCCTCTTGGCGCATTTACATCGTTGCTTCTTGTCACAAGAAAGCGCTGTATATGTCACCAGGCAGCGCCTCCAGATGTGTAGTGCTATCCGTTAAAGATGATTGCCAGTCCTCGAGTGTTTTAGAGTACCGGAGAACTACTGCGCGGATGTAAACCGAGTAAACTAATGCCGGAAGCTAACGCACAATAGCACGATATGGAGTAAGGGCTAGGTGCACACCTTCGACTGAGCTCGCACAAGAGGAACACGTTTACTATGTGGAGATCTGCGCTGCCTTAAACGCTATGTAGGACCGGGTTAACAGAATATGTATGGCAGAGAGCGTTCTCCTGCAGTGAGCCTAGTAAGGGGGATCACGATGATGAAACTTTATCTTGAGGGAGAGGGTTACTGAAACAAGAGAGCTGCTTTCTTCCTTTCTTTCTTCACACCCTCCTTTACCCCTTCCCTTACGGCGCGGTTCAGGTGTCCACCGATATGTGAGACAGATACTGCGCCATTTCCTTTCCCGCAAAAATCCAATTTCTGGTTTACCCGAAGCGGTGGCTCAGTGGCTAGGGCGCTCTGCTCTGCCCTTTCCCTTGCGGCACGGTTCAAGTGTCCGCAGATATGTGAGACAGATATTGCGCCATTTGCTTTCCCGCCCAAAAAACAACCCAAAATCTGCTTTTTGCAACTCTGCAGGTTTCCTCATGAAAGGAAAATTGCACGCAGTATATGCACAGGGACTTGGCTCTGCAACTTAAAGAAGAAAGTTGCCATTGACCGCCCTACCACAGATCTAAAATGTGACTCACAGCACCAACCGCCCTGGCCCCCTCCACCCCGCCTTTCGCATAACAGATTTCGTCCTTTTGACCTCCTACTTCCCTTCATACGTACTTAAATACGCTAGCTTCTCCCCCCCGTCACCGCTGAAGAACGAGCAGAGCCGGCTCCGAAAATGTTGGGCTTGAAATAATGTTTTTGATTGGAGTTGTTTATAGTTTATAATAAGTCTTCAAACCCAACCAGACAGAAAAGTCTGTCAAAATATTAGTTTTCAATGTTTTGGTTAGTACTTAAAGATCATAAGCGTAACCTGCAGCTTAAATAAGAATTCGCATGCATATCCGTGTGGGGAATCTGCAGTCAACCTACCCCTGGTGTTCAGCTGCCCCTCCCCCTCCCCCCCCCCCCCCCAGAACTTCAACCCTCAACATTTTCGAACTTCTTAATACTAGCTTAGCTACGGTAACCAGCAATGGAGGGCGAATGCACCCGCGTAACTAGCACTTCGTATGATTCGAGCACCACGCTGACACAGACGATAGGTGACCTTTTGCCCCTGTCCAAAGCGTAGTTCTGCTCTTCTCCGGCGGAATGTACCTTCGCGGGAACTTGACTAACGAGCTGGCTCCGTGGGGCCTCTGGGCTTCGGCGCCGCCCAGGCCTAGCCAGGGCGAATATTCGCTCTTAACTTCACTGGTGAGTCGAACGCTCTTTTCTCCTCATTATGCCCCTTCCAAGGAACATCTCTTCCGCTTTCACAAGCAGCCATTAAGTGCCGGTTGTGTCAACAATTTCTCGCATTTCTTTGTTCCCAAGTACACGTCGCCCCACCTTGGCTTGAAAGCTATAGTTGCATGTGCGACAGCGTGGCTGGGTGTCGGCATGACTTCCAGCCATGGACTAGTGTAAAACATGCGCATGTGTTATACTTTCCTCATTTAAAAACCCATATCATCCTGCCGAACGCCTGTTAAAAGCTCAAGGCCAAATCCGGTCGATGAAATACTCAATAAACACTATGGTGCCCGTTGCACTAGGTAATGGCGAGTGAGAATATTCAGTTACTTTTCTCTTCTCACTTCATCATTCACATATCTGACATCATTACAGAGGTCTGGACCACAGAGAAAAACCTCAAGATGACACACCTTAACAGGGTTTGCGTCCCAGTAAAAGTTAATGTCGGTATATACCAGATGCTTCAGGAAAGCCAGCTAGTAATTTTTTTTAAATAGGGCATTTAAAGTAGAACGAAAATTAGTGTGTTATATTATTATGAGAGCTGGCGGACGTCAGTAGACTAAAAAATCATGTTAAGTGGTAAAATTCTTTATTATAGTAGTTAAATTTCCCCTACCGGTAGGCGAATCATAGGCGGCCTTTAGCCAAAGCAATATCATTTTTTTTAAAACTTAGAAAATGAGAATACTGTCGCCGTTGTTGTTCAACAAATTTGGGCGATTTCTCGCGCCATTCTAAAAATGCACGCATGCGAGGTGTGCGAAGTAACTTCCCCGAAGTACCGACCCTCCATGACGCACGTGCCAGGTGACATTGTCTGCCTCGTCCGCGACGAAGTGGCGATAGGACGAGGAGCGCCGCACGTAGTTGCATCAAATACGTTTTACAATGTTTGCTAAGCTATCAATGGTCTTCCAGATGTTCAATTACAATATATTAAGCTCATAAGGATTCATTAGTACGAACAACCCGAAGATACCCGATAATAAAACTGAACACAGGCACCCTAAGTACTGCCGCAAACCAGAAAAACACACAACGTGGTTGTAAGGGTCCCACTATTATACCTTGAAGCTCATGTCCGCAGCAAGCAAAAAAAAAATAAACGGCTCTTTCAGGTCTTTCCTTGAAGAAACGCAACATAATTGCAGCTATACAGCTAAAATTATGTTCCGCATCCATCTTTCATTGCCTGACAGTCGCACGCAAGCCGCCATCATGGACGTGGCTGTCTAAGTTTTCTACATTTTATTTTTTCATTGGTACGTCAAAGGCCCTAGCTCTAGGGTTATTACGTGAGGGTTTGGCTAACCCCACGAACCAGTAGTATCCACACGAAACACAGAAAACTGGCACGTTCCCCGTTTCCGAACAAATTATACGAACCAGTCATTGAAACATAACCTCCCCTCACTGCTAAACAAGTTTAAATTTAACGCTAAGTCTACAAGAAACGACTTGCAGGAACAATTTCTAAATGCATTGTAAAAACGTAAATGTCTGTCCATCTTGTGATCGAATTGTGTTTTTTTATCAAATACGGACGTCCACTGCATGATTACGTCGCCTAAGGTAGATGGTTTTTGAGCATGTAATATGTTCAGTACGTGATATGTTTTATACACTAGCTTAAGTCCAAATCCGGTCGCTGAAATACTCAATAAACACTATGATGCCCGTGGCACTAGGTCATGGCGCATGAGATAATTCAGTTAGTTTTTTCTTCTCACTTCTATATTCACATATATGACATCATTACGGACGACAGGACCACAGTTCGTGATATATGCTATACAGAGTCAGTTTTTCTATTGTATACACGAGCCGTGTTTTCCTTGTTTATAACATTGCATGTAATATTGTTTTGTTGTCGTATTGCAATCATTTATCTGCACTGCTCTACGTTGTTATGGTCTCTTGGGCCTCGCTAAGCTGCCCCGAGCAGTTTTTTGCTCAAGAGCTCCAACCATGTATATATATATATATATATATATATATGTGGTGAAATAAATTAGTTGAATTTAATTAATTAGATCAGTGATGAATGATTTGAAGGATTCCAGGTCAGGATGGATAAAAGCTTTAGCGGGCACGTTCGGGTCTCTAGTGGTCTGGGCGAAGAATGACTTCAGGGGCGCAGAAGTGGATGCTCGAAGTGTATGAACAGCTTTCGGATGACTCGGATGAGTGATGAGAAACGAAAGGTGGTGTGCAGGAGTGAAAACGTAATGAATCAAAGGGAAATGATAAAAATTGTGGAAAAGGCAGAGTCTGGTTATATTCTGATGGGATTCAGGGCTGAGCAGGTTAGCATTTATTTTCAATGGTGTTACGTTCACATGAAATCAATAGTCGGAATATACGAACCTTATCACGAGGCTTTGGAAGGACTCAAGGGTTTTGGCATGGTTAATTGGTTGGGAGACCCATATTGAGCACGAATATTCAAGTTCAGGACGGACAAGAGTTTAATTGGCGGAAAGTTTCACGGAAGCAAGTGCCAAACGCTAGTTACGTTTTACATGTTGAAACTACAATTAAGAAATGCAATCCTTGGCTGGACGAGCTTTCTGTTCGGTTAAGCGCTAATATGTTAGAATTAAATGTCAGTAAAACAAAGTTTGTATCTTTTAAACCTAAAAACAAAGTTATAGACATAGAACAAACTATTATTTTTAGAAATAATGTTATCCTACGTGTTGAGTCTGTGCGGTTCCTCGCAGTCGTATTTAATGAAAAGTTGTTGTGGAACGACCACGTAAACTCTGTACGATTGACAGTAGCGTGCTCCATTGGCATCATCAATAATTTTAGGTCTATTCTTCCAATGTGGTTAAAAAACAACTTTACTTTGCGCTTGTGCAATCTCATCTTCACTACTGCCTTCTAGTTTGGGGCAGCACATCAGGCACAAAGTTGAAATCACTTTTTGCTAGAAAAAAGAGCGATCAGAGTTTTTGCAGGTATTTCTTATCTAGAGACCACAGTTCCACATTGGGGTAGCTTAAAGATATTAAATATTTATAAACTAAATACTCTGTGGCTTGCCAGTCATGCTCACCACCTGTTTTACAGAGGTATATTTTCACACATCATGCACACTGAACAACACCAAAAATACCATTAAGACATTATTGTACCAGGCCGCCCAGAATAAGAACAAATTATGGCTATCACACTACTATATACCAGAAAACAGTTCTTCTAAATTCTAACAAACACATTAAAGAGCTCATCCATAAATACGGAAATGAGCGCCTATTTAGGAAAAAATTAACAGAAATGCTTCTAGTAGAACCCTCATAATCTTACACTCGTGAAAATGTTTCTAATAAATGATGTTATTGACTACTTATTTTGTTTCATTTTTTTACGTGTCTGTGGTAATCTTGCCATTGAAATTCGTTTGTGGTAATTCCTATGTTACATGTTATGCTTATATGTTACATGTTACGCTGTGTTGCTGTGCCAGGTGCACCAGGGGGGACGGGCCTCGTCAGGCTTAATATGCCTTTTGCCCTCCCCCTCAAGTATGTACACATGCTTGGAATAAAGAACTTACTTACTTACTTACTAGATAAGCAAAAACACGGTTAGCTTCGTTGATTATGTTCATTATGTGGGTACTTAAAGGAAAATCCTGCGTTGGGCTGATTGCTAAAGAGTTATATGAAGATGCGTGCGGTATCGTTGAACCGCAAAAAGTTTAACTAGAAGTAGGATACAATTGACGACAATGAAAAGACATTGGGGGTGTTTTAATAAAGTTTACAGACATTAGCCAGTTAGCGCACCTCTTTTCTACAGGCTTTATGTCGCATAGCAGATGTTAAGTGTCTCTGTTATTAGTGATACTCTCCGGTGGACGAAGCAGTCTTCGGCGTACAAACGAAATGTTATTTATAAATTATTTGGGAGGTCGTTAATATAAATTAGAAATAATAAGGCCCTAAAACCATCTCCTGTGGCACGCCTAAGGGAACATGCGACATGAAAAATGCGTCATTGTTGGCCCATACAAACTCTTGGCGGTTAGTCAAAAATTTCGGAGCCAATCATATACTAGTGCGTTCAGGTTTTGACCTCAAAGATTTCACCGTTGGATCAATGACAGCTTTGCACATGTCAGTATAGAGAAAATTTTCATTAAAGTCGCCACTCAAATCTGCATTTCATATTACGATTAAAGAAATGTGCTTTCACATCTTGAACCATGAGAATTCCTTTCACCTAGACATCTTTGCTGAGAATGCAAATTCACAAAACGAGTAATTCTTTTGACTTGCTACTAGCAGGATGAAAAAGACGCGCACACATAAGCTCTAGGCCGCTTTCACCGCATAGGCTGCTCATCCTGTGAACATAGGCAGCTGTCCTGAGGAGTTACATTAGGAGTCCACAAAAGGTTCCTATTCGAAATAAATGAAACGGGAAGGGGCCTACAACTGCCACTGTTTGTTCTTCCAGCATGCAACCCTACGCTGGCTTTCCTGAGAGGAGAAGGAACAACCAGGCAAGCAGCCCAAAGAGCCACTTCAAAAATATGTTTGCATGCCTAAAGGGTAGCTCAACAGGTTTGGCATTGAACTGCTGATCCCAACGGGTTGATCACAGCCACACCTGTCATAGTTCAATGAAGAGGAAGTACATCAACATTCGTATGCTGTGTAATGTGATTGCACCTAAAGAACCCCCGGCGGCCTACAACAATCGTGAGACCTCTACTCATAGTCCATGAGAAGCTTAGGAATATTATACCTTACAGCATACAATGTATCTGGCCAGAGATGATTTATGTGTATTATTCCGGCAATCGGATTTTAAACACAGGAAGTTTAAAGTCCCTTCTACTGAGGGCATTCGTGTTTCTGAAGCAGTTTTACCTTCCGTTTAAACTTTAATGGGTTGAGTCGATTGTCATATTCCTTAAAGCTAAGCCTTGTTATTCGCTGCGAAGGAAAGCTTAACTAAGTGATGTATAAAATCAGAAGTTTACTGCTGTGCAATGCGTGTTTTCGCACGCGCCACAGGTACCTGTTGAGAAAAAACAGAACATCATAGAGCAACTTATTTGGTAGCAGGAAATTTTCAGCAGCTGTCTTCAGAAATAGAAGAGAAGATGCCAACTACAGGCGTAAATTCAACACGTTGAGCAATAGTTTGATCTTTACCATTCTTCGACATTCAAACAGTTGGATTTTCATTCTTTAAGCCTTGATATCAGACGAGCACCGCGTCTCTCAAAAATTAAGCGTCTTTTATATATATATATATATATATATATATATATATATATATATATATATATATATATATATATATATATATATATATATATATATATATATATATATATATATATATATATATATAATTTAAAGGAAATGAGGGGCCCGTTTGACAAATTTATGAAAGGAGCCAACAGTCACCGAAACCAAGGTGCATAGGGGAACGTTAATTTTTTTTTTAAATGTGTTATGCTTATCAGTAAGATAATAAGTCTTAGATTAATAAATTGCTTAAAGAAAATTACTTATAAAGCAGCAGAAAAAACAACCATGCCGCCGGTGGGATCGGAACCCACGACCTCCGAATATCGCGTCCGGTGCTCTTACCAACTGAGCTACGGCGACAGCTGTCCAA
Source organism: Amblyomma americanum (assembly GCA_030143305.2). NCBI lineage: Eukaryota > Metazoa > Arthropoda > Arachnida > Ixodida > Ixodidae > Amblyomma > Amblyomma americanum. The sequence goes on along the minus strand of JARKHS020013654.1, from coordinate 10,090 downwards.
TCTGCTGCTCTCGTGGGTATTTATGTTTACTGGGTGTAAGCGAGCCTTGAGAGTGTTCACCAGCGCCACCCTCGACCATAGCGGCGGACGTAGCACGTCCTGTAATACCGCGAGCGTGACGTAGAACGTCATCTAACGGCGAGGGCGGAAACTGTGCGAGAGCTCTCTTATGCTACCTTTGGCACTAAGACTGCCAGAACCGAGACCCTCGTTTAGCTGTTAGCAGACAAGGCATATGAAATGAGGGGCTCGTTTGACGAACATATTAAGGAAGCCAACAGTCAACGAAGCTAAGGCACATAAGGGAATGTTTATAATGTGTTTTTAAATATATTTTCAGAATTTGTAGTGGAAAATAATTGATGTTTAAGGAAAATTATTTATAAAGCAGCAGAAAAAACAACCATGCCGCCGGTGGGATCCGAACCCACGACCTCCGAATATCGCGTCCGGTGCTCTTACCCACTGAGCTACGGCGACGGCTGTCCAATCTGCTGCTCTCGTGGGTATTTATGTTTACTGGGTGTAAGCGAGCCTTGAGAGTGTTCACCAGCGCCACCCTCGACCATAGCGGCGGACGTAGCACGTCCTGTAATACCGCGAGCGTGACGTAGAACGTCATCTAACGGCGAGGGCGGAAACTGTGCGAGAGCCCTCTTATGCTACCTTTGGCACTAAGACTGCCAGAACCGAGACCCTCGTTAAGCTATCAGCAGACAATTTAAAGGAAATGAGGGGCCCGTTTGACAAATTTATGAAGGGAGCCAACAGTCACCGAAACCAAGGTGCATAGGGGAACGTTAATTTTTTTTTTTAATGTGTTATGCTTATCAGTAGGATAATAAGTCTTAGATTAATAAATTGCTTAAAGAAAATTACTTATAAAGCAGCAGAAAAAACAACCATGCCGCCGGTGGGATCCGAACCCACGACCTCCGAATATCGCGTCCGGTGCTCTTACCAACTGAGCTACGGCGACGGCTGTCCAATCTGCTGCTCTCGTGGGTATTTATGTTTACTGGGTGTAAGCGAGCCTTGAGAGTGTTCACCAGCGCCACCCTCGACCATAGCGGCGGACGTAGCACGTCCTGTAATACCGCGAGCGTGACGTAGAACGTCATCTAACGGCGAGGGCGGAAACTGTGCGAGAGCCCTCTTATGCTACCTTTGGCATTAAGACTGCCAGAACCGAGACCCTCGTTAAGCTATCAGCAGACAAGTTGAAGGAAATGAGGGGCCCGTTTGACAAATTTATGAAGGGAGCCAACAGTCACCGAAACCAAGGTGCATAGGGGAACGTTAATTTTTTTTTTTAATGTGTTATGCTTATCAGTAGGATAATAAGTCTTAGATTAATAAATTGCTTAAAGAAAATTACTTATAAAGCAGCAGAAAAAACAACCATGCCGCCGGTGGGATCCGAACCCACGGAGGTGCTCCTTGGATCCCCCGTATCCCCGCTTCTCGCTGGAGCTGCGTTCCGGTCGTCGCTTGTGTATTCTCGCCGTCATGCCTCAAGAGGAGAACGCCGACGGCCCGGGTACCTCCCGCTCGCCCTCTGCTGCCCCCGCAACTTGGACCGTGAGCAGCCGTCAACGCGACCCCCAGATGTTTGCCGGCCTCCGCGGCGACGACGTGGATGACTGGATTGACCGCTACGACCGCGTCAGTTCATTCAACCGCTGGGACGATTCCCTTAAACTCCTTAATGTGTCCTTTTATTTAACTGACGTTGCACAGACATGGTTCTTAAATCATGAGACGGATATTCCCAACTGGACAAGTTTCAAGCAGCAGTTGCGACAGATTTTTGGCTCTCCGGCTGTTCGATCTGAAGTCGCTAAGAAGAAGCTCGCTGACCGCATCCAGCGCCCTGCCGAGTCGTACACTTCCTATATTGAGGTTGTACTTGCTCTCTGCCGCCGTGTCAATGACACCATGACCGAGGCTGACCGTGTTCGCCACGTCCTGAAGGGTATCGGCTCACTGGCGTTCAATGCCCTTGCCGTCCAAAACCCTACTACCGTCGATGCTATCATCGCGACCTGTCAACGACTCGATCAGCTTCAATCTATCCGTTTACAACCTGACCCGGCTGCCTCCTGTTAGCCGCACTCTCACACCTGCCTAACGTAACTGCACTATCACTGAGCAGGAATGTCTTGCCGTCGTTTGGGCAGTGCATAAATTTTGGCCCTACCTTTACGGTCGCCACTTCACGGTCGTCACAGACCATCACGCTTTATGCTGGTTGCCTAGCCTGAAAAACTTGACTGACCGCCTTGGCCGCTGGGTTCTTCGTCTCCAGGAATACCGTTTTGACATCACCTACATGTCCGGTCGAACACATCGAGACGCCGATGCTCTTTCTCGTTGCCCTCTTCGGGACTCTTCGTGTCTGTCTTCCACCCCACCTTCCACATCTCACAGCGCCTCCTCATCGTCGCAAGCTCTTCAGCACCTCGCCGCACTCCCCTGCGTCGCATCTGACGATTTAAACGACCTTGCATCGAACCAACGCAACGATGCGTATTGCCGCTCCCTAATCGACCGTCTCACGGGAGCTTCCTACACTCCTACCACTCGGTTGCGTCGGCAGCATGGCCAGTTCAAACTCGAAAATGATGTGCTCTGCCGCTACGTTTACTCCCCTGATGGCACCCGCTGGGCTCCCTTGGTGCCACGTGCACTTCGCTCCCGTATTTTGGAGGCCCTCCACGATGACGCGACAGACGGTCACTTACGTTTTCACAAAACGTATGACCGCGTCAAGAGCCGTTTCTTCTGGCGTGGCCTTTCCTCCAGCGTCGTTAAATACGTCGCCTCTTGTCCGCTCTGCCAGCGCCGAAAACTGGCGACTTCACCTGCCGCTGGACATCTGCAGCCTCTACCATGCCCTGCCACGCTTTCGCCGTCGTCGGCATCGACTTGTATGGCCCGCTTCATCGCACTACACGAGGTAATCGATGGATAGTCACTGCCATCGACCATCTCACACGCTACGCCGAGACCGCAGCCTTGCCTGATGGCTCGGCGCCCGAAGTTGCCTCCTTCTTCCTCCAATCCATCGTGCTCCGCCATGGCGCCCCTCAGGTGCTTCTCAGTGACCGAGGCCGGACGTTCCTTTCGACCGTTGTTGCCGAAGTTCTGCAAGCTTCTTCTACACTTCACAAGATGACGTCCAGCTACCATCTCCAGACCAAAGATCTTACAGAGCGGCTCCATCGCACCCTCTCAGATATGATTGCTATGTACGTCGAACCTGACTACCGGAATTGGGACACAGTCCTTCCTTTCGTCACTTTTGCCTACAATTCCGCGTTGCAACGAACCACTGGTTACTCCCCGTTTTTCCTCGTGTACGGCCATTCTCCCACTACCCTTCTCGACGCCTGCGAGCTCCTCACCGTCTCTCCCCGAACAATTTCTCTCCCGCGTGGCCCGATGCCGCCACCTTGCTCGCCTGAACACTCACGCCTGCCTGGAGGCTCGCAAGAGTCACTACGACATGACGCACCGCGTTGTGTCGTTCAACCCTGGAGACGAAGTCTTGCTTTCTACCCCTCTGCGAACGCCTGGTCTTTGTGACAAGTTGCAGCCTCGTTTCATTGGTCCCTACTTGGTGCTCAACCAAACTTCACCAGTGAACTACCGCGTCACCACTGTTGATCCTCCCCCGGACCGCCGTTACCGCGGGACTGAATATGTTCACGTTTCCCGCCTGAAGCCTTTCATTCGGCACTTTGCATCTGACTAATCGCGGCCAGGCTGGCCGCTTCTGACCGCGCGGGTAGTTGTGTGAGCACTTTATGCGATTTCGTCGTCGCCTCTCTGGCTGCGACTTCATCCTCTTTTCATGCGCTGTACATTCCCATCGTCATCGCTTGGTGCTGTTCGCTGGGAGCACGTCTTCGCAAGCGGGCAGGAATAAACCTCTCTCTTGAAGTCTTCCCTTACCATATATATATATATATATATATATATATATATATATATATATATATATATATATATATATATATATGTGTGTGTGTGTGTGTGTGTGTGTGTGTGTGTGTGTGTGTGTGTGTGTGTGTGTGTGTGTGTGTGTGTGTGTGTGTGTGTGTGTGTGTGTGTGTGTGTGTGTGTGTGTGTGTGTGTGTGTGTGTGTGTGTGTGTGTGTGTGTGTGTGTGTGTGTGTGTGTGTGTGTGTGTGTGTGTGTGTGAACCTGTGAACAATACCCTCTCTAAGCATTTTAACACTATCCAGCAAAGCAGTCACCTGTCCCGCATCTTTAAACAGCCACTAAGATCTGTATACCCACGCAGTAGGAACCTCAAGGACATTTTAGTTAAACCCAGAACATCTCCCAATACTAACCCGAAACGTGGGTGTCAACCCTGCCAAAAACCACGCTGCAACCTTTGCAGTTACATGCTGGCAACAAACATTGCAAAGGTACGTTCTCTGACTTTACTTTCACAATCAAAGAAACTCTAAATTGCGACAGTGTAGATGTGGTCTACATGCTTCACTGCGGTGTGTGCAGCATGCAATACATCGGGCAGACAAAAACTCCGTTCATGTTGCCCGCCTACCCTATCCTTGAAATCTTTTCCCTTCCCCCTCCTCCTACTACGACACGCCGGCAGTGGGCGTAGAGGCTAGCCCTCCAGTAGACAAGCCCGTGTCTTCCCACTTCTCATCCTTCCTTCAAACACAGAAGCAGAAGAAGAAGAAGAAGCGACTCAACAACCACAAGGTCCACATTCACACACTGCCAAACATACCCTTTTCTAAGGACCTATGTCTGCCACAACATACACTCGGAAGCATCCGGGTCGCCCTCCTCCAGTCGTGTTTTCAAACAGGCAGCCAAAGAGAGCAAAGAACAAAGAGAGTCGTATTCCATACGCAAATTTCGGACATTAACGCAGGACATTAACGAGAATTTGGGTAATTTCACCTTCCTCAAAAACCTATCCAACTGAAATAGGAGAAGAAAGGCTCCCATTTGTATTTCCCGTTTGTTTTTCTTTTATCCTGCTGACCATGCGCCCCTTCCTCCTCCTTTTCTCCATGCTGGTTCCTTCCTTGTCTTCCTAGCCCACTTCTCGGAATAATCCGCAGTGGGACACGCGGCGAAGGCGCGCTCTTACGACGATCTAGCTAGTGGTTGCTGTCTGCTGCGCCTCGTTGCGGGATCGTGTTTCCGCCCGGCGTCTAATAATAATAAAATGATCGATTTTTGGGGAAACAAAGTAGCGCAGTATCTGTCTCATATATTGTCGGACACCTGAATCGTACCGTAAGGGAAGGGATAAAGGAAGGAATGAAAGAACGAAGAAAGAGGTGCCGTAGTGGAGGGCTCCAGAATAATTTCGACCACCTGGGGACCTTTAACGTGCACTGACATCGCACAGCACATGAGCGCTTTAGCGTTCTGCCTCCATAAAAACCCAGCCGCCGCGGTCGGGTTCACGGCGTCTGCACGCCCGCCTTTCCGTAGCTGAGGCGACACGCAGTCGTCGTAACAACCACTGGCTTCTCTTGAGCAGTGCGAAATAACGCGGTTTGATATCTTGCACTAAATTACATTCCAATAGTCCGTAACACCTGCACCGCTGGGGAGCGGGTTGCATTGTGTTTGTCTATTCTGGTCTTTCCTTTTTGTTCGCTTCTTGTGTTTTTCTGTTTCTTTTTCAATTTCCTCCCTCATGTTTGAACTTCGCGCTTCCGCCGAAAGAAACCCTCCTTGCTTGCGTCTGCTCGGCAAAAACTCACCCCTCTCTTCCCTTTCTACATGTCTGTTACCTGTGTATTTTAACTTGTTTTTTAACTGGTTGCTTTCACAACCCTGTTTCTTTTCCCATTAATAGACGCATCTCTGTATTCATGCTACTTAAAGACCTGATGAAGGACGGTCCACCGTCCGATACCGTTGGTAAATATACCGAGATAATCGTACCAGTTGTGACCTTTTCACAGTGTGTGTGTGTGTGTGTGTGTGTGTGTGTGTGTGTGTGTGTGTGTGTGTGTGTGTGTGTGTGTGTGTGTGTGTGTGTGTGTGTGTGTGTGTGTGTGTGTGTGTGTGTGTGTGTGTGTGTGTGTGTGTGTGTGTGTGTGTGTGTGTGTGTGTGTGTGTGTGTGTGTGGTGTGTGTGCGTGCGTGTGTGTGTGTGTGTGTGTGTGTGTGTGTGTGTGTGTGTGTGTGGTGTGTGCGCGCGCGTGCGTGCGTGTGGTCGTGTGTGTGTGTGTGTGTGTGCGTGTGCGCGCGCGTGCGTGCTGTGTGTCGTGTGTGTGTGTGTGTGTGTGTGTGTGTGTTTGTGTGTTTGTGTGTGCGAAGGAATCCAAGTCAACGAAACTAAGATGCATAGGGGAGTTTTTCCAATTTTTTATTTGTAGTATTATACTTCGAGTAATCTGTACCTTAAATAAAACTCCTTATAAAACTGGAGAAAAAACAACTACGCCGCCGGTGGGATCCGAACCCATGACCTCCTTACGCCGTAGCCCTGTATGTAGAGCACCGGATGCAAAATTCAGATTTCGTGGGTGCTGGCATCCTAACTAGCATATTGTGATCTTGTATGCCTCTATCATTGTTATATTGTGTTGTATTGTTTGAGCAACTAATTTAATTTCTTCGCTTGGTCCTATATTGCTTGATAAATTGTTGTAGCTAACAAACGTTGTAATTTTTGCACTTTGTTATAAGATCACCCCTCCCCTCCCTCCCCCCATAGCAATAAACTGGACTTCTGTGTATTCTTGAATCTGGAAATAAACATCAAGTTTCAAACTACAAAAAAGGAAGTGTAGAGAGTTTAGTTTCCGCCGGATAAAAGATGTGCAAAAGTAGTCACCAGAGCATTGATTAAGCCAGTTCTGCTCATGGCCACTTCTATTGTGCATAGTTCACTCTCTTCATAACAGTCAAAGGGATACCATACAGCTTCCACTACGACGAAAATAAAGGTGCGAAAGACAGCTCAACCATCCCCCTTCAAGACGTGAACATTGTTAATAACAACAATAATATATAATTGATTTTTGGGGAGAGGAAATGGCGCAGTGTCTATCTCAAATATCGGCTGACATCTGAACCGCCCCGTAAGGGAAAGGATAAAGGAGTGAGTGAAAGAAGGAAGGAAAGCACTGTTCCCCAGCTGACAATTTCCGCTTAGGCGTCTCAAAAAATGCAGTGAGGGAACGAGCACCGGTCCCAAAGATGACATACAGCCTTTGGCTTCTGGTATGGTCTGCGAGCTGACTCCTTGCGTTGCATGTGGAACTGGCTGTGCTAAATGCACTTTTTAGCGGATCATGTAGCAGCGTTTCACGGCCCCACACTGAATATCAAACCACCTCATTGCCCTCCACCATCTTCTGAACTTTCTAGCGATATCTGAAACCTTCCCTCCAGCTTTGACTTTGCCACCTTTCAACCTCCACGTGAAATCTTTAATGTTCAAAAAAAGAATCCTACCGAAATGCGCTGAAAACTGTTAGAGCACTGGATGTTAAGCCTTGTGGCTTGAATAATTCTGAGTACATAATAAATTTCAGTACAGGGAAACAGATCACGTGCAGCTGCCCAGCCAAAAAGTTAAGGGTCCCCTTCTGCAGAAAATCCGGCGCCGTGTCGGCGTTGTAAGCGAAAAATCTCAATAGAAGCAACCTACGTGGGCCACATAGGTGACGTGACCTTGTGGCGTCATCACAAGCTTCCTGTCGGACTGTGAGTAAACGGACCACAGTAGCAGGTGGCAGGTAATTCTATGATTAGTCATGATAGGTTACTCCGGAAGATCAACCTCTGTGTCACAAGCGCCACCGGAGGCAGCATCTCATGGTAGTGCCGTATTACTTAACCGAGGAGCCACTGCACCAGGAGTCGTATGAGTACTCCCAGGGATATATGAATATCAAGTAGAGAATGAGCAATTTCGCATATGTGGGCATTAATACATTAACGCTACCATGTCATACAAGTACTTGTTTGGTATCTCGAGTTTGACATCCCAAAGCGATTCAGGCTACCAGGGATGCTGAAGCGGAGGGCTCCGCATAATTTCGAACACATGGGGTTGTAAACGTGTACTGACATCGCAGAGCATACGGGCCTCTTGCATTTCGCTTCTATCGAAATGCGAGCGCTGCGACCGGGATCGAACCCGCGTCTTTCGTGTCAGCAGCCGAGCCCATAACCATTGAGCAACCGCAGCGGCTATGTCATACGCTAAGACGGTGCTTCAGTGTCCTCTCCTATTTTTTAACGCCCGTTTAAATCCGTCATCCAGCAAAACTCCTTCTCTTACAAAATATACGCGAAAGCAATACTTTGCGGCATTCCTACAAATGCTACACATTCCAGAATTTAAAAGGCGCGATTGGTTTCAGCCAAACTACCCCGGCAAAAAAAATTAGCGCGATATTTCAAATACCAACTAGTATTCAAGCATTGTTTGTAGTTGGATGGATCCTTTATTTTCTTAGAGGTGCCGTGCGATGATTATTTGGGCTCTCGCGAGGTTATCATCTAAAAATTCTTGTGTTTGTTGCGACAGTAAGCGCTGTATTGTCTGTATAACCCCCTTCGTTCCTTTTTACAACGCAGTTTTTGTCGCCTCTAGATCATCTCTGTCGCTGGTTATAGGGGGCTACCTTCATATACAAATACATATTGGTGTTTTCGTCGCTACGCAGACACTCAGAAATAAAGCTAAGGAAAGTAACAAACTAAACCTTGCAAAGCTAACACAGCAAGTGACAGTCCTGCAAGTCGGTGTTCTATGTAACAAGGAAGAAGCAAGCAGCACATGAGTGTCACACAGGTCTGTTCGATCAAAAGCAATCCATGAAACAGGTAAAAATGACTCAAACATTTTTTAAATCTGCAGGTTTTGTTGAGCGCGCCAAAGAGCCCCGGACAGACCGTGAAATTCGTAATTAATCGACCCACCTAAGAAAACCGCAAAAACAATCCTTTTAATATTGTGGTTTATACGAATCTGCTCAGCATTTCTGAGGAGAGGTAGTCAACCTTCCCTCAATGCAGACGCCTGATGACTCATTGACGTACGTCTCCCATTACACAAATCACAATCCAAGGCTCTCGCTTTTCACTGACTGTTTTTCTTGCTGGCCCGTTCGGCCTGCTGTCCAGAGGCACGGCTAGTCTTAGACGCCGTGGACCTCCGAGATGCAACGGACGGGCTGCGACTTCCGGGACGCCTAGGCTGCAGCTTTTCTGCGGCAGCGATCTGCTTCTGTGAAGCTTTAGAAACGAATTGGGCCTCCGCAGGCCGTTCCTGCTCGGCAAGCGCTGGTGGGAGCGATGCTCGACCCCATCTTCCTTCTTACTGGACAACAATCCCAGATTTGCAGCATCCAGTACTTCTTTAGTCTTTTTGTTTTTCTTCTTAGCAGCCTGCTGGCGCATGAAAAAGGACGGTTTGCTGTGAGAAAATTATGAATAATTAGAAAAAGTTAAAAAAGTGGCATTGCTAAGACCACTTGGTACATAGCACTGCAGCGGCTGAGGCTAGATAAAGAAGCAGCGCCTGCTTGCACTGGTTTCTCTCAAGCGCTGGAATCCATAAAAAATGAGAAATAGCACGTTCTGCAACCGAATTCGCACGTTAAGTACATTTATCAGAATCCGCGGTCTCGTTGCTTGCAGTCCAACTTCGCGAATTAGGGTTAGACCTTCACTTGGTAAAAATTTTCGCCTGAAGATCCTCAGCCAGAACTCATGGTGCTGCTGAACGTAGGGAAGCATGCATGTTAACTGAACGGCTGAAAGACAGCTCTCAGGGCACATTCTCAAAGCTCCATAAATAACGCAGGCGCGATACTTTCACTATATACGTTGAGTACGTGCGTATAGCGAACGTTGCCTTACAGGTGCAACCTCGATGGAAAGAAACGCGAACAACCCTGCGCCAACACGCCCCGCTGTTGGAATTTATGTTCATCGCGCTTTTACCTGGGTGGTACAAAAAAAGACGTTAGCGTCGTCCTAGAATGTAACATGGACGAGTTTAGTGCCTTTCTGCTATCACCTAAGTAAAAGCGCGGTGAAAAGAAATTGAAACAGCGGAGCGTG
>JARKHS020013653.1:0-27558 GCA_030143305.2 Amblyomma americanum | reverse complement strand
TACCCCGATTCAATAAACGCGGTGGCGATCGTCTTGGACACCAATTTCAAGAAAATCGCCACCACCTCCCTACGAAACTGCTCTCCCACAGTAGAAGAAACTGCTGCAATTGCCCTCGCAATCCAGCACGGCGATGCTACGGGAAATGAGTTAAAAATTATTACCGACTCCCAGTCCGCGTGTCGCCTCTTCCTCTCTGGCAGACTTCCACACTCCGCCGCTCCCATTCTGACTACCCCACAAGTTCAAAATTCCACATGCCAGCACCAAATCACTTGGACTCCTGGGCACGAGGGGCTCGAGGGAAACGAGGCCGCGGACAGTCTAGCTCCAGGATATACTAACCGAGCGACTAACCTCCCCGACCTCACCCTCTCCCCTCTACATACGGCGAGCACCTCTTCCTTCTCCGAACACAAAGACAAGTCTATCCCCCACCACACCGTAAGCTAACGGCGGCAGAGGCGAGGGAATGACGACAACTACAGACGAACACCTTTCCGAAGCTACACAAGTACCACATCATCTTCCCCGACAGATATGACAGCATCTGCCCCTGGTGTGGCGGAATTCCAACAACATATCATGTAACACGGGGCTGCTCCGGTCCCAAGCCCCCCGAACTAGACAAACATCACTCCGAGGAACAGTGGTAGTCTGCCCTGCTCAGCTCTGACTTGGCAACGCAGCGAAAGCTGATATCCCAAGCAAGATCAACTGCGGTGGACATTGGGGTCCTGAAATCTGTATTTTCGACTCTCTATCCTACCTTTTTGGAATAAATGTTTTCTACTACTACTGCTACTCTCATCTGCGTTCTCGATGCAGTTGCTCTCGATAGACGCCCCTGCTAGCGGTTTGCGGGATCTGTTCACCACCGCGAGGGCGAACGCTCGTTTGTGCACGTGCTCCGCCGCCTCCACGTGCACCGCATTGGTGTATTCTAAAGGGAGAGGAGGTGGCTTCGCGAGCATATCCTCCCCTGTCTTATCCTTTCTCCCCCTCCCCCCTTATTCTATCGGCACGCCAGCAGTGGGCGTGGTGGTTGAGCCACCAGTAGACAAACTCGTGCCTTCAGCTCTCCACTTCTAATCAACCACTCACGCGAGCATAACTCGAACAGGAGGGATGCGCGTGACTGGTACGGGAGCGGCGCCGATTCTTGACGAGCGTTCGATGATTTGTTCTTGGTTCAGTCGCTTATGAGCTTCATACTGGGAAGGTGGTCGGTGGTCTCCGCTGCAGTGTTCCGCGTTGCCCTGCATCTCATCGGAGGACAAGGCGCTCATACCTGTCTTCCAGCACAGCACCCACAGTAGGGAAGGATGCTGTCAGTTTTGAGGATTCTAGGTGACCAACACAGAACGGTGAGTGCTGGAAATATCATGAAGCTTCGCTGGAGTCTGCGAGTGCGTGGACATGCCGAGTGCGTTTCTTAGGACCTTAGGGCAAGAAACGTAGTTATTGTTTGGCGGTATGGTGTTAGTTTTGACACGAAGCACAAGTTTTTGCCGAGGCGTTCTTTCTTGTGACGTAAGTTTTTAAGAACTTGGCATTAAGGCGTTTAACCTACCAAAGCGACTAAGGCTATGAGAGACGCAGTTGTGAAGGGCACCGGATAAGTTCGACCACCTGGGGTTTTTAAGCGTGCATTGACATCCTACAGTACACGAGCCTCTAGCAATTCGCCTACATTGAAACGCAACCACGTCTTTCGGGTCAGCAGCCATGTGCCATATATCACTCGGTCACCGTCGCGGCTCAGGCAAACGCGTCCTTCTTGCATTTTGTGAGGAAGTTTTGGATATGCACAGTGAGTGGCGCGCCACCCACACCTTGGAATGACGTCTTGTGCAAAATAGGAGGGTGTGTAGTCTTACGTAAAGCAGACACAAACGCTACTTCAGAGGTGATGCGGCCGCGCTCAAGCAGCACGTACGGTAATGTCCAGCTTTCACAGCGAGATTAGGTTGCATAGAGGCCGGTTTGGAATTGAAGCTTATTGCTTTTGTAGGCTAAGCGACAGGTATACAAGATAGGCAGGAACTCATGAAGCAAAAAATTGCTGGTTTAGTATTTGCAAGCACTGAACAGCAGATAATAATAATTGATTTGGGGAAAGGAAATGGCGCATTAGCTGTCTCATATATCGTTGGACACCTGAATCACGCCGTAAGAGAATGGATAAATGAGGAAGTGAAAGAAGAAAGGAAAAAAGAAGTGCCGTAGTGGAGGGCTCCGGAATAATTTCGACCACCTGGGGATTTTTAACGTGCAATGACATCGCATAGCACACAGTCGCCTTAGCGTTTTGTCTCCATAAAAACGCAGCCGCCACGGTCGGGTTCTGATCCCGGGAACCGAACCGTATAAGTCATGGTTTTTTTAGATGGTCACCACCGCCACACTTCGAAGCGCGATTGAGGTGACCACGAACTATGAGGATATATGTCCAACATTCTTGATAAAAAATTTTTAGTATTAGAGAATTTACTGTAAGAAACAATTTAAGGACGCTTAAGCTTCGTGTTTACGAGTGAAACGCGACAGCGTGTCACAGCGTTGCCGAGGAGTACATAGGACGCCATCGCCCGTTCGGCGCGATGCGTGGCCCGTCGGACAATTTAAGGAAAGGACGCCTGTCTCACATATCTCGGCGGACACACGAACTGGGCCGTAATGGAAGGAAAAGGAAATGAACAATATCTTTTATGGAAAGTAACTATGACGCCTGTCTAACATTTCTCGCTGGACGCCCGGATCGCGTCGTAAGAGAAAGAAAAAATCGATCGATCGACCGATCTGTCGATCGATATGTCAGTCAATCAATCAATCGAATCAATCAATACATGATCAGTCGATCGATCAATCAAGCAATCAATCAATCCATCACTCAACCCTTGACGCTGTCGCGTTAAAATTCCTTCCCTTAAGGCAGGGTTCAGGTGTCTGCCGAGATGCGCCATTTCTCGCTTACGGCCAAAAACGCCGATGCTAACGACACCTACTTTTCTGCGACACGAGCTCTTTAACGCTGTCGCGTTAATATTGGATGTAACGGCGCATTCTTCAGATGTGCAGCAAAATCGTTTATCAACGCTGGCTCCGAGCAGTTAACTCATGAATAACCTGTGATTAGCGCTTTTGACGTTAATAAGAACGTTAATAAGAAAAAATGTACGCCTCTCAACGGGAGGTCTGCAGATATATTGATAGTGATATCTTAACGATGTATGAAAAAATTGATTGCGTATTTCTCGTTCAAGACTGTTTTTGTACATAATTGTTGGGTAAGACTTTCAACCAACGGAGTCCTAAGCCTTCCGTTGGTACTTATGAAAGGTTAAGCGCTAAACTGCCTCCATATCTCAGAGCTTCTTGTTGAAATATTCGACTAATGATGTAATCAGATCGTCAGGGAGACAGTATAGGAGCCGGGCGGTCACCTTATCTGGCCTCGGTGGGGTGTTTTTTTTCTCAGGGAATCGAGTACCGCCCTCACTTCTTCCATCGTGGCCATGCTTCAAAGGCCTCGTTGGGCGTACCAGCATACTCGAGGTGGGGTATGTGTAGGCTTACGTAAAAGAACCTATCCTGCAACCATTCTAGTATTTCCTTGTTGGTGCCAAGAGTGTAGTCGACGATCTTGTTCATCCGATCATAGGTTTCGGGTTTTCTCTAGCTAGAGGTATTAGAGATCTCAAGTGCCACGTTATAGACACCCCGAGGATGCGTTACTGGCAGTCGCAATGCGAATTCCAGTTTGGTTTCACCTTGGGCGTTGATGTGCTCAATGCGGAGCCGTAACTTGCGATTATGTCCCTGTTTTCGTCATCTCTTGGTGACAACGCCCCGCTTGCCACAGATATAGAAGTGCGTGGACCGCGGCACATTCTTAAGTCGTCTCCACCTCTTTTCTAAATCGATTTAGGCTGTTCCTGATGTCCCCACTCCAGTCGTCTATGTCTGCAAAGGGACTGCTTGAAGGGTAGCGAGATTCCCTTCATTTGCCTCAGTTCGCGAGTCGCGCAGTTCCGGTCTTTTTTTGTTTGTATCTGCCGATAGTCACGCTGGTGGCGAGTATATAGTGGCCGCTACCCAGGAGCTGGTCTGTATAACTCTATTTCCGGTTAGCTATTTTTTTACAAGCGTAAGGTCTGGGCAGGTACCCCGGGAGACGCTACTTATTCACTCTGGTAGGAAACGCAGGTTGCGTTGTGAGCGTGAGTCTCTCTTGGTTAATTACTTCTGTCAATTTTCGACCTTTAGGTGTGGCCTTCGGGTTGCCCCAAACAGCGTGCGGGGCGTTGAAGCCCCCCTCCTTTTACACAGGGAGCTTATCCCGCCTCCTCCAGGGATCTTTAACGAGATGGCCTGGCCTAAGATGTCGGTTCTTCGGCGGGCTGCAGACGCTCAATATATCGATTTGTAGGCGGCCGCCACCACCTTTGAGAAGTCCACTAAACCAGTGACCCAGTTACTAGAGGCTTCAAGCAGACATTGCTGAAACCCGAGAGAAGTGTTTTCGGACTAAAAATCAATATTAGCCATATGCGGTCCAGTGATTAATGATAATTCTGATTAGTATAATTACTGCCAATCCCCGACGGCGCCCACATCGGCGCCTACGTTTTTGAGGGCCCTAGTTTCGGAAACGCAGCTACTGTTCAGCAGTATGCTATAAGTAAGGTGCAAAGGCAGGACACGTAGCACTTTTCAAGCATTTGTAATAAGGGAGTAATTACTCATTGGGCTTCCACCCATGCGCAGCTACAAAGGAAAGCTAGATAGCTTTCTGAGAAACATCGCAGTTAAAGAAAATTTCGACCTGGTCCGGGGTTCGAACCCGGGACCACCGCTTCACCGGACCAGTCGCTAACTGAGCTAACCGGGACGGCAAGCTTATGGTAGGGCGAGAGCGTAGGCTTCCTAAACGTTTGACCAATGCTGTTCAAGTCTATTTCTCAGCCTTTCTTTCTGGTGACTGTGTACATGACTGTTCCTATGGGTATACCCCTATCAAGAATTTTCGATGTTTTTGGGTCTGTACAGAGCATAGCATAAATAAATATTTCCAGACGTGTGAAAACGTGTGTTGGTGGTGGTGGTGGAGAAAAGACTATTGAATAAAATGGATGAGGCTCTATAAAGAGCCCCGCAATCGGTGGAGCCCTTATTCCGGGACCCTCTGGTTGAAGCCGCCAGGCCTCCTGACCAAAGACGTTATCGCCTGAAGGTCCGAGCAGCCAAGCAGGGCCGCCTCCCATTCGTCACCGGTAGGGCTTGGGGGGGGGGGGGATCTGAGTTGCGCTGGCAAGCCCAAACCATGTGTTAGGTGTCAGCCACCTACCCACCTCCTGAGAAGGCTGTTATATCAATGATTGTTTCTTTAGAAGACCCATACTATATCAAAAGAGGTCTGCCTTTTGTCAAAAAATTCTGTATTTTCATATTTGAGCGCCATAGGATGACAGTCTGTAGTCTACAGAAGTAAATCTCGTGTTGACTCAGGTTTTCGGTAGGTTAGGGATAATGTCTGCCACTCTAATCTGAGGTGTAGTATCTCGTTGTATTATGGGAGTGGACCGAACTGGTCCACCTCCGATGCAGTACATATGAGGGGCCCAGGGGAGAAAAGCCCGAGCTGAGTTGTGTGTCAACTCGTCCACATCTATACGTTGTGGCCAAGTATCAACATGAACCCTTCGATGTCAGCTTAGGCTTGTCTTGTTAGAAGTATCAAGTACGCAACCGCAACAATCATACCCGCAATGAAGTATCGGTATGCTATTTTTTTGTCGGTGGGTATGTTTTTTCAGTCTGGATGCGTGGCGGCGAGAGCTGCTGCCACCTCTTCAGCTGTTCTGTCGTGGCTGACTGCTGTTAAGTCCATCGTTTGCCCTTAGTGCACAACCGCCGCTATGGCTTGTGCACCTTCGGGACCGGCGGCACCAACGTAGAAGAGCGTCTTCTTGCAATCGTTAGTGTTTCTGGATTCACTTTGCCCATGCTTTTTTCATGCTTGGTGTTACAGCGAGTGCATGTTTCTTAAGAGGGGTGTAGACTTGAACTATACACTCCAGGTGCTTGTAAAAGCTTTAGTAAAAAGCTGAGGGGGTCTTAATGTTGAAGTTCCTGGAGATCCTTATGCCTGTTTGCGTGGTTGCCATTCGGACGAGCCGTGATGTGCGCGTCGATGAGTTTGTTGTGGATCCCTAAGAGGAGCAGTCGCAATGTTGATGTTGATGTCAGTGCAGTTAACATCCCCAGCTGATCGAAATTATTCCAGAGCCCACCACTACGGCCCCTCTTCTTTTTTCTTTAAGTCCCACCTTCCTCTTTTTCCTTACGGCGCGGTTCGTGTGGCAACCGATATGTTTGATAATTACTGCGCCATCATCTTTCTTCAAAGCCGTTTATTTAGGCTTATTGGCGACGGTGGCGTTTGCAGCGTGTAGACTCCATTGAGTTTAAGGAAAGAAAAGGTGCATGACTGGATCCGTGTGTCAGTGGAGACCTTTCCCGTTTGAGGTACGTGGCGGTGGTGAACATCTTCAAGAAAATATATATATAATTGGTTTTTGGGGAAAGCAAATGGCGCAGTATCTGTCTCACATCTCGGTGGACTCCTGAACCGAGCCGTAAGGAAAGGGATAAAGAAGGGAGTGAAAGCAGAAAGAGAGAGGTGCCGTAGTGGAGGGCTCCGGAATAATTTCGACCACCTGGGGATCTTTAACGTGCACTGACATCGCACAGGACACGGGCGCCTTAGCATTTCGCCTCCACCGAAACGCGGCTGCCGCGATCGGGTTCGAACGCGGGAACTCCGGATCAGTAGCCGAGCGTACTAACCACTGAGCCACCGCGGCGGGTTTAAGAAAAATGAAAAGATGGTTTTGAGTAAAGTAAATGCCGCAGTAGCTGTCTCACATATCTCGGTGGACGCCCGAAGCGCGCCATAGGGAAGGAATAAAAGATAGAGGCAGACAAAGAAGAAAGGAAGAAAGGGGTGCCGACTGGAGGTCTCCGGAATAATTTTCACCACCTAAGGATTTTTGACGTGCACTGACATCGCACAACACAAGGGCGCATTATTCGTTTCGGCTCCATCGAATCGCGGCCGCCGCGGTCGGGTTCCTTTCCCCTATTTCGTTTTTAGCGATACTAAGCAGCCAGCCTAATTAACATATATTTTCCGTGAGCTTGATTGAATGCGCGATTATATCTGACGACACGTTGCTGCTTTATGTTTCCTTAGACCACTCGTCCAACCCGCCACGGTGGGCGCATGTCGATAAGGGCGAAACGCAGAGAGGCGCCCGTGCACTGTTCGGTCAGTGAGAGTTAAAATCAATCTTAATTCAGTCCCGCCTTCCTCCCGTCCTTTAGAGGGAGGTTTACGTGTTCCCCGAGAAGTGAGACAATTAGTGCGTCTTCGCGGTCATCAAAAGAAATCTTCAATGCAAGCGAGTGACATTTCCTTTTAAATAGAATGCTTTACTACTATCTTCCGTGGCTTCTGGCTTGTTCTTCGTGTTTCTTATGGCCTTGAATGAAGGATTAACCACGTGACGTCACAGTGCCGCAGCTTTGGAAGCTTCAAAAACGAAGAAAACGCGCTTTCCCGGCCTCCTAGGACAGTGGGCACCTCCGTCGCGCTTTAAACCACCGCTGTGGTAGTGCCAGATATGCAGCTGCATGCGGTGGCGTTGACAACGTTGGGGGCGAAACGCGGCACTGAAGCTATAGCCCGTCGGCGTTCATTGTGATCATTGGCGTTGGCGTTCTATAATGATTTTCAGAAAAGGAAGAGCGCATAACTGGCTCCATGGGTCAGTCGAAACCTCAATCTCGCTGTGAGTTACTTGGTGGCACCAAGCACAGTGGCTAAGTAGTTAGGGCGCTCGGATATTGATCCGAAGAAGCCGGGTTTGAACTCGACAGCGGCGGCGGCGTTTCAATAGAGGCAAGGAAGAGCGCATAACTGGCTCACTGGGTCAGTCGACGCCGTCAATCTCGCTTTCAGGTACTTGGTGGTATCCTACGCGGTGGCTCTGTAGTTAGAGCGCCCGGCTATTGATCCAGTGTACCCGGGCTCAAGCCAGACAGCGGCGGCTGCGTTTCAATGGAGGCGAAACACAAACGCGTTCGTGTGCTGTGCGATGTCAATTCACGTTAAAGATCTCAGGCGATCGAAATTACCACAGTAACCAAGAAACCCGACATCATCCTGCTGCAAGAAACGGCGACGGTGACCCCCACCCTCCCTGGGTATCGCGCTCATGTTAGCCCGGCGGAGGGACGGGGCGTCTGCACGTTCGTCCGCAAAGGGCTCACGTTCATCGAGCACCAACTCAAACACGGCCGCACCAGGGTGGAATATACCTTCACCGAAATCATCCCAAACAAACAACGGAAAGGCAGCCTGTTCATCGCCAACATCTACAGTAACCCCAAGCACCAAACACAGAAATTCAAGACCCTACTACACACAGCCAGCACCCAAGCCAAAGACAACACTTTGCTGATCGGAGGGGACTTC
Source organism: Amblyomma americanum (assembly GCA_030143305.2). NCBI lineage: Eukaryota > Metazoa > Arthropoda > Arachnida > Ixodida > Ixodidae > Amblyomma > Amblyomma americanum. The sequence goes on along the minus strand of JARKHS020013653.1, from coordinate 19,016 downwards.
AACGCCGCCCATCGAGCGTGGGGTTACGTGAAGGATACGGCCAAGGGACGGGACCTATTAAAAGATATCCTGGACCACAACTGTGCCCTAATCACGGACCCCGCTCATCCCACCCGCATCGGCAACTCCGTAGCACGAGACACCACACCAGACCTTACGTTCATCAAAAACGACCACACGGGCAAAGTAACGTGGCACAACACCGGCGTCGACCTGGGCAGCGACCACTACATCCTCGAAATTACGATACCGAACCGATTCCGGGGCAACACCATTATGCACAAGTGGACGGACTGGGACGGCTTCCGTAAGGGACGTCCCACCACAGCACAAGACATCACAGACATCGAAACCTGGACGGAAGAGCTTTGCGATGCTGTGCACTCGGCCACCAAAACCATCGAAACGGACGAGGACGTCATCGCCATGGATAGCCGCCTGGCCCATCTGTTCGAGGCCAAACGTTCGATACAGGCGCGCTGGAAGCGGCAACGGTGGAATCGCAAATTGAGAAAGAAGGTAGCCGACTTAAACAGGGCCATTGAACACCACTGCAAGGTCCTGTGCCGTCAGCAATGGAACGAAATCTGCAACCGAGCTGACAGGCAACTGCATCGCGGTTGCACCTGGAATCTATTTCGGCACCTCCTAAACGAAACCAAGACCAAGTCACACCAGCGCGACCGCCTCGCCCGCCTCCTGCACACCACCACACAACAACAAGGAAAAGACGCCGTTATCAAGAGCCTGGAAGCCAAGTATCTGCCGGACACGCCAACGGAAATCCACCCGCCGTACGGGGGGCTGCCCAACGCGTGGCTCGACCGAGACATTACCGTGTCAGAGGTACGAGTAGCGCTGCACGAGCTCAACACCCGCTCAGCAGGCCCCGATCTCGTTACCAACAAGATGCTACGAAACCTCGACAATGCATCGATCGAGGCACTAACCCGTTACTTCAACGAATGCTGGCGTTCGGGCAAGCTCCCCGGACAGTGGAAAACGGCAAGAACAATCCTGATCCCGAAACCGGGCAAGCCACCGGACATCGGCAACCTGCGTCCCATCTCGCTTACATCCTGCGTGGGCAAGGTGCTGGAGCACGTGGTGGCCAACCGGTGGCAGGAATACCTGGAGAAGGAAGGCCTCTATCCGGACACGATGATCGGCTCCCGACACAGACACAGCACACAAGACGCCATGCTACAACTAAAACAAGAAATCATCGACAACAAGACACATGACAGCAAAGTAATTCTGGGGCTCGATCTACAAAGCGCATTCGACAAAGTCAAACACTCAGCCATATTAGCACAAGTATCACGACTCAACATGGGGGTAACGAGCTACAATTACATCCAAGACTTCTTGACCAACCGCACGGTGGAACTGCACGCCGGAGACCTCAGACTCCCCGAACGCAAGCTCGGTAGCACGGGTACCCCGCAGGGTTCGGTCATCTCGCCGTTGCTCTTCAACGTCGTTATGATCGGGGTAGCGAGGGCAGTAGCGGGGACCGGCGTCCGGCATACGATCTACGCCGATGACATTACCCTGTGGGCGGCCGGCGGCACCGACGCCAGCATCGAGCAACAGCTACAAGCCGCGGTTACCGCCATCGAGCAGCACCTTGACGGCACCGGCCTAGTGTGCTCGCCCGCCAAATCCGAGCTGTTCGTCCTCACACCATTACGACCGGGACGGAAACGCGCTCCCCCTCGGGAGTGCGATCACATCAAGATCATGACCGCATCGGGGCAACGCATCCCCGAAGTTCCCAAGATCAGAGTCCTGGGCCTGCTGCTAAACAAGAGCGGCCGCAACGACGAGACCATCAACAAACTTACCACCAAGGCAATGGACGCCATCCGGCTCATACACCGAGTCTCGACACGACGGGCGGGCATGCGTGAAGACAGTCTCGTGCGCCTCGTCCAGTCGTTCGTGATCAGTCACATCGCCGACGTTGCGGCCTACCTCAACTGGCAGGTCACTGACAGGAACAAGATCAACACGCTGATCAGACGGGCTTACAAGACGGCGCTGGGCTTAACGGAGACCACGAGTACGGCTCGGCTCCTGCAGCTCGGCGTCCATAACACCCTAGAAGAAATAGCCGAGGCGCAGCTCACCGCGCAAATGGAGCGCCTCTCTACCACCAAGACGGGGCGCAGTATACTGACATCCCTGGGTTACAACCCCCGAACCCCCAGCCGGCAACCATGCGAGATCAGCGAGGAGGCGCGGGCTCACATCCATGTGGACCCCATCCCGAAGAACATGCACCCCGAATACAACCAAGAACGGCGGCAGGCACGGGCCCAGGCCCTCATCGAGAAACACGCCCAAGACCCGCACGCCCGGTACGTGGACGCAGCGGAATACAAACGAGAAGGCTTCGCGGCAGTGGTCGTTGCGGCGGCTACCGGAACCACGACAACGGCAGCGAGCGTGCGGTGCATGGACGCCACAGACGCCGAGGAGGTTGCCATCGTTCTGGCGATCTCCGAGGCCGAGTGTCACACCGTGCTCAGTGACTCGAGGCACGCCATGCGCAACTTTGCCAAGGGGCGAGTGAGCGCGCCGGCGGCCGCCATCATCGGCAAGCTCCAGCCCGAAGACCGCCGCAGCACCATCCGTATCAAGTGGTTCCCGGCGCACGCGGGCGAGTGTGCATCCTCGCCGAACCACAACGAGACGGCCCATTCGGCGGCGCGAGCGCTTACCCTCCGCGCCCCCGAGAGTGACCGTTCCGTGTGGTGGTTCGAAACCAAGGACCGCGTAACCAGTTATGGCGAAGTTACCATGTGTTACCGCCTAGCTCGACGGACAATGCCGCCTCCCCACCCGGCACTCAGTCGGGAGGAGGCCGTCATCCTAAGACAGATACAGACCGGGTCACTCCTCGCCCCGGCAGTGCTACACGTACTTCACCCAGAACTCTATCCGAGCGATGTGTGCAATGTTTGTGCAGCTGGTCCGGCGGACCAATGGCACATCATGTGGGACTGTGCCAGGTTCCCGACCGAGGCTACCTCCAGGATATACCCGCCCGAACTTCAAAGTGCAGTGCAGTCTGCAGACAAGGACATTCAACTATAGGCCGTCCAGCAGGCCCGGGGTGCGCTCGAAAAGCACAAGCCTCACGACCCACCACAAACGGGCCGAACGGGGGTAGTGCAGAGGAGGGCATAACCCCGGGTCGACGCTTGGCCAACGTCACGACGCGTCAAACCGTCGGTTGCCGGCATTTTCAATAAAGTTTTTCCTACCTACCTACCTACCTACTCCGGAGACCTCCACTACGGCTCTTCTTTCTACCTTTCGTCCTTTACACCCTCCTCTGTCCCTTCCCTTGCGGGCCGGTTCGGATGTCTACCGAGATAAGAGAATTTCTGCGCCATTTCTTTGATATTGAAACTGGTTTTTTGTGGAAAGGCAATGGCGCAGTATCTGTCCCACATCTCGGCGGCAACCTGAATCCTGCCATAAGGAAGGAATAAAGGAGGTACCCGGAGTTGAGAGGAAGAATTAGGTGCCGTATTGGAGGTTTCTGCATAATTTCGATCACCTGGGTATCTAGCGTGCACTGCCATCGTAGTGAACACGAGCGCCAATTCCTGTCTCGATAAATTTAAAATTGGTTTTTGAGAAAAGGAGATGGCGCAGTATCTGTGTCACTTATCAGCAGGCACCTGAACCGCACCATAAGGGAAGCGATAAAAGAGAGACTGAGAGTTGAAAGAAAGAAAGAAAGAAAGAAAGAGGTGCCGTTGTGGAGAGCTGCGGAATAAAGTGGACCCCTGGGGATGTTTAATATGCACTGATATCGCCCCGCACACGGCCACGTTTTTCGTTTCGCCTCCATGGAAACGTGGCCGCCATCAAGTGTTGGCTGTCATCAGAAAAGATGTGTAATTTAAGCTAGGAAGGATTGCTACTTTCAAATAAGATGTTTTCTGGCGGTTAAGCTGCGAAATATACCATCTCTACCTCGCAAATATACCGCAATTGCTGAAACGGAACCAAGAGTTTAACAGTAGAGCAGAGGGGCCTCCAAGTTTCCGGTCCCGGCTTAGAGCCACCGATGCGCAGAGATGAGATTCAGCTACCTCTTAGCAATTTTCCTTTCAACTACGGTCACATATATGACGCTGCAGGGCTTATTAGCGCACCTTGCAAAAAGTTTCTTTATTTCGTAAAAAATGTCATCCGAAGATCCCGGTTGAGTTCTTAGTTCCGGACCCCAGCGGTGGCAGACGCCAAGCGGTCTTTTAACGGTCTTCCTATCCACGTCCACTTCTCAGGCGTTGGCCTTGAGATCGGAAAGCAGGTTAGCGCGCCAAATTTCGGAACGCCCAGCCATTACCACCCTCTAATATCAGCGGCCGCAAACGTGCCGAAACAATCACTATTCCTAATTAACTCAATTTTATCAAGCCTTTAATGTCAATGCAAAGAGTTAGATGTCAAAATGACTAAACCATGAACGTCGTGTACAAGAGAGTCAAGCGTTCATTCTTTTTTCGAAACGTCATGATTATAACAGGAAACTCAGTATACTCATGTGACGGTTTCCTTTTTCCCCTATTTCTTTCCATTCAACAGCCATATTTAGGTGCTTCGCGGAGGCCTGGACGCCTACAACGGTTGACAACCAACGAAGTGTCGGCAAGCCAACATGGAGACATCAGCGCGGAAGCAGTGGTCAATTGGCGTAGGCAGCCCACCACGCCCGCTTCGAAGCGGCCAAGCCTGAAGATCAGCTGTTGCCAAAACTACCGTAGCACGCGAAAGAGCCAACCAATGGCTCCAGTTTCTCGGCTGAGCTGCGGACACCGGCATCGCCTCATGCGACCTGACACAGTCAAGCAGCATGTCCTCCGTACGCCATCGCTTCGAGTTCCCGGTCAACGCTCCAGAAAGGTGAGGAGTCTTTACAAAGACCTACGTGCTCCACAGGCCTCTCACGAATGCACGCCCCGTATAATATTCGCATACCATGTGTTCTGTACTTGATTTCTCTTTGTCTGTTCTGTACTCGTCATTATGTATTGTATTAACGTTCTTAAAACATGTTCTAATCAACTTCATGCAACAACCTTTGAGCATATATGACGTCAATTAAACGCTGTCTCATGTATATACTGCACCTCCACAAGCAGTAGTAGAAAGTCTAGGCGGTAATTCTGAATGCACTCATACAACTACAAATACGTAGAACATGCTGCGCTGCGCTGTGCTGTGTTGCGCTTTCCCGCCGCGGCAGTGCACGGGGCAATCGACGCGTTCGTCCACCGTTGCTTTCAGACGCCGGTATTGATAAGGCGTTCCTTGAGTGTTGCATTCTCACCAACTACTTGAGGTACGAGCACGAAAGCGCGCATGTTCGCTTCCATCTCTTTGGCCCTTTTGTTCGTATTTGTTTGCACAACGCCTCCGGGTGACTGATTGCTTTATACGCTTGTGGGCTGGCGTTGGTACGTATACAACGTGGCCGCGGCGCTCCGGAGATGGGACTTTCTCTTGCTTTTGCTGCTCGTAGCTGTCACAAGATAAAGCAGGCCGAGCGCGGGGACAAGCGTTTGCTGAAGGTTGGCCCAAATAAGGCGCGCTAGGCGGTATCTGTTGACATTTTGTTAACTTTAGAGCACGCCGTCAACCTGCCTGTCTGTCTTAAGCCTCGGTTGCCAGATGACGAAGTGCAGAGCGGGAAATCTTCCTCTCAACTTTCATGAAATTTGGGAGAGAGGGGAAAACTGAGAGAAGGTGGGAGACTTGAGTGGCGAGAGTGTTCGTAGTTTGCACCGCCTGCAAGTAATGAGCGAGCAACTGCATCCTTCAAGCCGCAGAGCCACAGATATAACTAACAATCCCATATTACGAATAAAAGGGGTGCTGTTGTCAAAATACGTATTAGAGAAATGGCTATGCGTCTCGGCTACAGCGAACATTTCTGGCCCCACAACTCTGTTGAAGTGAACGAGGGGGCGCTATAAACATGGCCTGCAGTCAGAAAGTGCAGTTTCTTACAAGAGCTATGAGTGTCTCCAACGCTTTGTGATACCCTCACCTCACTTACCACGCAAAGAACGGAACTGCTCAAACAAAACAGAAACAGAAAAAGATGAGAAATGCGGCCGTCGTAAGTCCAAGCCTTGAAAGGCTACGCCTTGCATTGGTGGAAAGTGCAAGGAGTTTCGCGTTATCGCGCTTCCGTGTTCGAGCACGGACTGGAGGGATCGGCAGCTGCTGTCTATAAATGGGAAGGCTCGCAAGGCGCATCACTTTCGAAGCTACGTTCAAGTAGGTTGCAGGAACGACACAAAATAGCCTCGCTGCTGCATTTTTTTCATTCGACGAGCGGGCTTATAGGAATAAGAGGGGGTATGGTGATGACAGGCGGCTTGTTCGCCGAGTGGTTTGTTGAATTTCACTGTGAGGGAAAGAAAACAAATAAAACGCCCTGTTCGTGTTCGACGTGAGCGTGGCGCACAATGTGCTGCCTTTCCTGACCAGAAAGGTAAGCCACTTGACCTGGGCAATAATTAACGCGCTCAAGGATACCTGCCGCTTGCATGCCACCAGCGCATGACACCCCTCTGGCGTGGCAGACCAGTTGCCTAAGTATCAGTTCGGATCTCTCTGTTCCCCATGGCGTTGATTTTTCTCAGTGCGGATTGCATCGAAAATTTCTTCTGTGTTTATGGACATAGGAATGGAGGACGACGCTGTTGAACACACACGTGGTCGGTCGCATGTGGATTTGTTGCAATGCGGCGACGTCCACAGCTTAGCTGACCATACCTGACGTTCATTAGCTTGAGGTTGTTTGTGCGGCTGATGACGCCAACATGGCAGAGCAATAAAGAAGCGAACGTAAAAGCAGGCGCAATATGAATACTATCCCGCTATGTGTGGATGGGGGGTTGACATAAACGTTGTAGAGGGTGCGCATGCACCAGATGTAATAAATGCTTGCACCACGATTGCTTTCTTCGCCTCCCTAAAGCAGCAATCGGTAGCAACAAAGTCGGCGACGAAGAACTGGCTGCCCTATAGTGCTTAGAAAATTCCTAACTTGGCCAGCGTATGTCGAAAATTTTTTTGAGAAAAAAAACCGCGCTATTGACTCCCCATTTTTGGGTGTCTGTCACGGATCTCCTCGGAGAACACTCGGACCGAAATAATGGACTAGGCGACGGGTGTACCCACACAAATGCACATTTAATACACCCTACGTGACACACACTATAACACAATACTAACAGAACTAACACAGCACGCAAAGGCTATAAGTACAGACGACCCGAGCACACTGCTACCAGCGTCTGCTACTAGCGTTCTACTATTCGTGGTCGGCGTTCGCGCTCACGGTTGGTTCGGTGCGGCTGCGGCGTTATATGGATCCCGTAGCCGGCGTCGAGGCGGCGTTCGGCGTGCTTGGGCTGGCGTTGCTGGCGGCGTCGCTGGCTGCGTCGTATAAGCTCCCGGTGCAAGCGCCCGTTGAGGTGATTGCGGTGTTGTGGGCGTTGGGGACACCATCCGGATGGGGGCAACAGCGCTGGAGACACCCCTGGCCGTAGCAGGTGGTAGCGTCCTCTTTTGACTCCATGGAACGGGCTCAGGTACGGCAGGAAGTCCACGATGCGGAGTCGTAGAACGCGAGCTCACCGGAGCAGTAGCCGGCGTCGCTCTCTTCCAGCCAAAGTGTCCCTGACCCGTCGGAGGCTCCGCTTCTCTGCTGTTCCCCCTCGGGCCTCGCTTTCACTCGCCCTTTTATAGCCTCGGTGTTAGTCCACGTATGCCTTATCGTCTTCTTCTCTTCTCCACCAATCATCTCCCTCCACCTCACCGAATGCTTCTTCCTCTTTATTTTTCGGTTAATTCGCGTCGTCTTCACACCTTTTTCCTTTAAAATTTAATTAGGCTCCTTAATATATGGGACAGTGTCACACGGGATATCCACATGCCACAAGCCTCGGATGCAATTAATGCAATTCACGCAACCATCATGTTCGTTATAAAATGTGTCGACTCTATTACGACAACTGAGGTTATTTTTGGGCAGGAACCTAAGTCCCCGAAGTACAGCCGGGAATATTAAAATGGCCACCAGCGCCACTCACAGCTGAAGACAGGACCCCTGATGCACCTTGTTATCCCCATCGAGACCTGAAGCCATCCCTTAAAATGTTGTAAAAAGCAAGTACACTGGTTGTCTATGAAGTGCGAGGGTGATAGTCATGATGCTCAATTTTTACTTGACGGGCCTCGCTAAGTACGCAACGGCTCCTCCAGTATGGGGTTGTTCTGGAATCGACGGTTGTGACAACGACTTGGCTGATGCTAGTAATGCTTGAAAAATATACCTTCCACAAGCGCATATCATGGAATACTGTCCCATTACCGCGTCATATTTCTTACTTTCGTTTTAGCCACCCTATCAATGTTCCATCTAGAACGTCCCTCGCAATTGCTGTCTCATGTTATTTTTTATCATTTTAGGTGAATATTTTTTCGGTAGTTACCAGCTCATCACACTACACAGAATGATTTCTAAGGTACAAAAACACATCCGAGAAACAAAAACTCTCTACAAGGGGATATACAAATGAACCTTATAAAAATTTTTTTACAGTTCAAGAAATCAGCACAGTTTTGTCCGCTGGCAAAAAGGCAGCACAGGGCCCGGATGGAATACACTATCAAATGCTGTCCCACCTCTGCGAACCTGCTGTAGTGGCACTTTTAAGTTTTTTTAATAAGGTTTTGGATTCGGGTAAGCTACCCGAAACGTGGAAGAAGGCCACCATCGTTCCGTTTTTAAAACCCGAAAAACCACCAACCTCTCCCAGTATTTATAGGCCCATAGCCCTCATCAGCTGCCTTGCAAAATCATTTGAAAGTATCGTGAATATTAGAGTAACCTTCGTGCTAGAAGCCCGTGAGCTTCTCGATGTCCATCAGTGCGGTTTCAAAAAGGCATGCTCCACAACAGACCACCTAGTTTGCCTTGAAAATACTGTCCGTGAGGCCTTCATACACAAACAACAATGTCTTGCTGTTTTTTTTTGATTTAGAGAAAGCATATGACACAACCTGGAGGTACGGAATTCTCCACGACTTGGCTAACGTGGCATTCGTGGCAGGGTGTTGAACTGCCTAAAAGATTTCCTGTCAAACCGTTCATTCAATGTACGCCTCGGTTCAACCCTCTCCAGAATTTTCATTCAGAAAAATGGAGTGCCTCAGGGAAGTGTCTTAAGCACGACCCTCTTAGTTGTTAGAATGAATTCTATTAGCAAAATAATTCCAAGGTCTGTTATGTATTCGATCTATGTCGATGATCTGCAGATGGCCTGCACGTCCTCACACATATCTACATGCGAAAGACAAGTGCAGTTAACAATAAATAAACCTTAAACATGGGCTGACCGAAATGGTTTCAGGTTCTCCCCACAGAAAACAGTGCCCATTCTTTTCTCACTCAAACGTGACCTACAGACAGATCCTAGACTACACCTGAACGAAACTGAATTACCGATAAAAATTGAACACAAATTTCTGGGCATTATGCTTGACAAAGAACACCTTCTTGCCCCACATAAAAAACCTGGAGAAGAAAACTTCTCGATCATTAAATATCTTAAAGTTGCTTTCACATAAACGCTGGGGGTCTTATAGAACCTGCCTTTTGCACATTTACCGCAGCATAGTTCGCTCTTGCCTAGATAATGGGTGTATAGTGTACAACTCAGCTGGACCATCCTACCTTAAACAATTAGACCCAGTACATAATTCAGCTTTGCGCCTTGCAAGTGGGGCATACAGGACATCACCAATAAATAGCCTATATGTCGAATGTAACGAACCAGCCCTCGCAGATAGAAGAGCCATGCTCACATGTGCATACGTCCTGAAACCCGTTCACTACCAAAACATCTCTGCTACTCCGCAGTTACGAAGTGCCCGTCTAAGCAGCTTTTTAGTAACAAACCGAATGCGATGAGAGCCCTTCTCCTCCGTTTTGAAGAAATTTGCCAGGAATTGGGTATTTCAGACACACTACCTGATATCGCCCAAAGACCCAAACAACTTCCACCTTGGTACACCTTTCTCTCTGTAGGGGAATACACAATGACACAATTACAGAAAAAGCAAACTCCACGTGAACACATACTACAAGAATTTTTGGCACTAGAGGAAAAGTACAAAGAATACACAGCATTTTATACACACTGTTCTAAAACATCACTTTACGTCGGAAGTGCTGTGGTACAAGACAAATGGGAAAAGGTAGTTCGGTTTCCTATGTGCGCGTCAATTTTCTCAGCTGAATCTTATGCCATTTCGGTGGCTGTAACAAAAATAGTCGAAAAGAACATTCAAAACAGCATTATCTACATGGTCTCGCTGAGTGTAATCACATCACTGAAAGCCAGAAGCGTAAGCGAACCTTTAATAGGAAATATAATACATGACATAATAACTGCTGAAACACAAGGACATGAAATTAAGCTATGTTGGATACCAAGCCATGTTGGAATTAGTGGCAACGAGAGAGCTGACACGTGCGCTGCTCAAGCTCGGCATGAGGAAGTCCAGACTGTAATATACCGTATGCAGATTGCATGAAGTTAGTAAAAAATAAACTTACAGAAAAATGTCAGTGTACATAGAATAGTGAAGAAAATAACAAACTACATTTAGTAAAACCTATTCTGGGAGAATGGAGATCATGCAGGCATCAGGAACGTTTTATAGAAGTAATTTTATGCCGCCTGCGCATCGGACACACACACCTAACACACAACTTTCTACTGACAAAACAAGACAAGCCCTTATGTGAGAAATGTGGAGATGAGCTGACAGTTACTCACATTTTATTCTCGTGCTCACAATTTGAACGGCTAAGAAAAAATATATTACTGATTTTTACGATGTACGCATTCCCTTCCACCCAAATTTACTTTTAGGCGATAATCCACTTGTAAGAACTTCATATGTTTTTAATTTTCTGAAAGACGCGGCCAATTTAAACAAATTATGATATAAAATATCGCAGAACTATTAATTCTAAAAATTTTTACCCCTTTGCTTTCGCGCATTTTATGACGCACCTCATCCATTTTCTCAGTCCTGAGAAGAAGGCTGAGGTCTGCATTCGATTTGATGGGCTCCTCGGAGTCCTTGTCCATACAAGGACTTTCGCTGACGACACCCAATTTTTGAAATAAATTATATCATGTGTTAGGTGCATGATAGCCTAAGTTGCTTATGCACCATAAAACCCAAAACAATACAATACAATACGATGCAATTGCTATCTTGGCTTTCTGAATAGCTTTCGATCTGTTTCGCTAGCCGGACCTGCCCCAAATTGTTATGGGAATGAGTCACCTTCCCTGCCTTCAAAGGAATATGAACAGAACCACTTATCTCATGCAGCCTTCTGGATGGTGCACACTGTGGCACTGGGCCTGGTGGTGGTCGTGGCCTGTACCATCGTCGCCTGCTGCATCACTTCAAGGAATCTAGCGGCAACATGTCCGCTTGAGGAGCCGGTATCATCCCCCGGTGTTACCTGCATCGCGAACTTTGTGCTGAGTGTCAGGTCTGCGTGGCTTTGCAATCTACCGAGTGTCACGTCCAGGCCAGCACTATTCCTCTTTCGCATGCCGGGAGTACTCGGGGCCGCCGGTTCACTCCCATAAATACGCTGCTTCTGTTCTTCATGCCGGTGGCGCTATCTAGAGGCACGTCACCGCCTTCACTCGGGAAATACAACAGGCAGACATGGGAAGACTAGACAACACCCTCCGACGGACAAGCAGCCAAAACTTCATAGGGCACCTGTACAGCCACATTCATGCGTCAAGTAAATTTCACCGACACACATTTATTCAACACAGCGTCGACATATGCATCCAGTCACGCAACAGTTGCTGAAGTACAACCACCACTGCACGCAACAGCGTGCGAGTACACGAACAGAACCGTCAATTTGGGGAATATCGTTTCCCAATAGGGCGACGTTTAGCTCGAGGTGAACACAAAAGCGCCCATGGGCTGTGCAATGTCAGCGCGTTGTAAAAACAACCCTAGATGACATGCAGCGCCCTCAACTACGGCGTCTTATAGCCCAAGTGCAGCTTCGGGACGTCAGACCCCGTGCAGTTGTAACAGGCAAATGAACCTACAAACGGGCGACAAGGACAGACACTGCCTGAAATACCAAGAGCTCTCCATCACACTGCCAGCGTGGGTCACAGTTTGTCCGGCATCGCAACGGTGGGCCGATTCGAGGAGATAAAGGACGCCACCTGTAGACGATAAGAGGTGCGTTGAGTTTCTCTGCACTCTCAGAAATTCTCTCAAACCTCAAAGCTGGAACTTCAGGCTAACACGTTTTTTGAAGACGCTGGTGAAAAGTACCGAATATTAAGTCCAGTTCAACTTTGACGTTTCGAAAAATTTTGCGAAATATTTCCTCTTATATGCCAATTTCTGATAAGAAATCTAACGCTGCAGCACTATGGCGGCGCGTATTACCATTCCGCACTAAGCGCTCCTCTCATTGAAGGAATCGTCTAGTCAGCACAACTATAGCAAGGCTCTTTTGTTATCGCAAGAATGTATTCGATATCTAACGACAACGAAACAGCAATTTGTATCAAAGGCGAATGATGGGCATAAACGGTTGTGAGGCCTACAATAGGTTAGAAAACAAATCATGAAATTTGCGCGGCAGCTCGTCAACTATGAGTGGTTTTGTGGGATACCAAAAAGATGTAATGGGGATGAAAATGAAGCCTGCAAATAGAACATGCTTAGAGGGTTGCTTTTTTTGTAGAAACCTTGCAGGCTCTTTCGTTGTAACAAGCAGTTTCCATCTAAACAAAAATCAAAGCTCCTGATCAGGCCTTCAGTCCCTGTCGCACTCAAACTGATCCTCTTTTCGCAAGCTTATAATGTGACCCGACAACCAATTTGCGATCACGTTTGCTTTTATCAGCCTACAGGAATCGGTGCACAATGAAACTGTGCACTGTAAAGAAACTGTGGACGGAGCGTTGAAGTATCAACTTTTAAAACAGCGAGTGTTACTCCAGTTAGTAACCAAAACGTATTTGCGGCAAAAAAAATAGTTGTGAAGCGGTAACCCCGACAGCCTGGGCTTAAAAAACCACCCGCGATTTACGTCGCAGGTTTGCGAAGACAATCGAGGCGACCTCAGGTGTCATCACTCCGCCCTGGTTCACTGAGCGCGGAAGAAGTGGTTCCGTGCCGCATTTAACAATTATTATGCTGTTTTCTCTTAGTTCAACCATTTTCACTGAAAAATAGTGAAGAAACATAGTTGGCTGGTTCTTGTATTCGGTTTTGTGAGGCACACAAAGCTAAGGTTATATTAGCTAAACAGAAGAACGGAAATGAACCAAAATTGCCCGGCTCTTTTTTAAAACTTATAGGGCCCCTCTCTTACCGCTGCTTGCACGTTGCAAGCGGATTTGAGAAATTTTCGAGACACCAGTGTTGGGCTAGTTTCAGTGCAACTTCCCGACTGATATGGCGCCTGGAGATCCGAATATATCTCAGTGCGTTCTTCTTCGAAATCCAGACTCCTTATATAAATGCCCCACCCTGAAATCGTCTCCTACGTACATTCATAAGAAGCTTAATTTTGCATCGTAGGCATTCAGATGGTTTTATATAGGTATATGTCTAGAATACCAGCGCACCTAGGAATTCACACAGATGCTAAACTTAAGGCATCCCGAACATCACGCAAATCAACCCCGTATCTTACTCAACAGGAATGACGTACATCTTTTCGCAGCCTTTCACACTGTCTACGCTCAGCGCCACGTGATCAACCGCTTGTGAACGTAGTACGTCGACGGCATACACCTGGATTCCAGAATGGTCCACGCAGCGGAAAAGGTATCATGAAGCCATGTTTTGAAAGAAGTGTGCAAAAAGCAAACAAGTCGCCTCGGCGGGACTTTCTGTGAATCATGTTCGTTTCGGGTGAGATGTTTTGCAGCCTCGACGACAAGAGCCTGCGGCACTTCTTTTGTTCCACACAATTCAGCGCCGACAACTGCAAATTTCGAGGACCATCACAACAAACATATCCACAACTAGAGCGCGAAGCTCGTCGGTCGCTGGTTTCGCCAACAGTACTCGGCGGTTGTCACGTGATGTCGACAGAATAACAGCGACACGAGTTCACAGATGAGCAAAACTCAGTGCAGAACTCGAGACCCACCACAACCAAAACTCATAAAAAAAGAGCACAGCTACCACCAACAAAAAAACGCACAAAATCACAGCACTTACCACAGTACAACGCTAACGGTGCGAATCATACTACATACCACAATGTACTCCAATTTGGTGCGCATTTCGACAATGCACCACATCAGAACACTCACTACACAACACCTGCAGCCTCTCGCCTCCCCATAAGTCGAGGCACAACCATCGCGACTCTATTTCACTCTGTGAAGGCTTCTAGTGTGGTGCACCTTCTATTCCTAATGTCGGCGCCGATAGTTTGCACTGCTGCTGAAGATTGTTACTGTTCTTCCATTAATCCGGTACCCCCGATGCCATGTAAACATTTCGCCTTTGAGATGGCAAGTTGACTAGTCCAATGTCTCCACCATTCTTTAAAAAGATCTGCAGTTACTTGACCCTTACCTACCTCATTTCCCTGTTGCGATGATTGTGAGGCTTTCTACTTCATCCGTCCTTACATGTGGGATGTTTCGTTGCTTTCATTAATATCGTTATTATTGCGGCGGGAACAATAATATTCTAAATTATGGGCAACTTCGAGGTTTTTCGAGGTTCATGTATCGTCATGTATCGTACAAATGGTGGTCTCCTTGACAGTTTCTCTCCATAATTCATGTGTCGTACAAGTTTTTATTGCAGCTTTCGTCGCCGTCCTAATCCTTTCCACTATGTCTACAGCCGTGCTTCAGTTCATTCTTGCTCAAATCAAATTTAAATTCTGCAGTTGCCGGGTCCTCATTTCCTCTGATTTCAGCACGCACGAATCAGGTTTTGGTTTCGATTTTATATCTTTCGAGTTAATATGAATCTGCTTGATATTTTAAACTGCTTCTTCTGCGGATACAAAATGCTGCCGAAGTACAGTTTTCGATCATTACCGAAAAATGTTGCAAAAACCCCTGGTGTTTTCTGTAACACAAATTTAGGGCACATAAGGTTACCGCGATTATGGCAATCAATACGAGGATAATCCCGTACCTGCTACATCTACAAAAAAACAGTACGACCGACTCTACAGCCTTGTGCATCCGAACATTACCACAGCCATCATAGCAACGCGCGCCCAAAACATCTTTGGGGAGAAGGAGAATCACGAATAGGACATCTACCCTGAGACCACCGACGGCGACTGTATAGGCCGCAGCCAGTACCAGTACCAATCAAGGTTTCACAAGCGGCGTCATCAAAAACGATGCGAAAACGTCGGAACAACGCTAGAAGCACCAGACAGTCCGCCCAACGGAGCTGCCTGCAGTCATCCTGAGAGAACCGACAAGGCTTACGTGCTCTCGGCCTGAACCTTGACGGAAGAGAAAATCGAGGTGAGTACCTGCTAAGCTAACCGGAACGGCTCAGTTTTCTCTCGTCCAAGACATTTCTGTCTTGTCACACTGCTAGATTTCACAACAGTTCCGTCTCCTCTTTATTATACGTGCAGTTTATGTGCGATATGGCACTGGAATACAAGAAATATTTTCAGGCTGCGCTCATGCCTCTCTCTTAAACACGCAGATCTCATTTGGTGAGGAAAATGCCTTCATTAGCCATTTTTTACGATGGTCAAATTATGGCGGAGACGAAATGCAAAGATCCCAGTGCGTTGCGCGATGCTAGAGTATGTTAAACCCCACTTGGTTGTTAGTGAGCTATTTTCTGCGGTATCTCTCATCGTCCACAAGTACAGCCTCGTTCGGGCTGTTATCCTCACATGATTGGGAACAAAATATGACCATGGATGTTGTTCCTTTCGTGCTTAGTGAAACAAGCTGTTCTCCACCATTGCCGCTGATATTGCCGCGCATGACAGCCGGTATTTCATTCTATACGGTGTTCTGCACTCCACGAACAGTACCGCATTCATTGCAGCCTTATTTCCTGAGACGCTTTATTACCACGCACGACTGGTAGGAATTACCTGCACTCTGGTACCGTTTCGTTGTTATCGTGCGCAGTATTCCAATCAATAGTGTTCACCCTGCGCATCTTTGAGCACACTTCCAAATAGCTGCTCTTCACTGAGGACGAGGGGGAATGCTGTATTGAATGGAGATTAAAGATTCCCTAATTAAGACACCGACATGGACACTGATTTTTAAACCACGGAGTTCTGTTTACGGGGAGGAAACGCGCACAGCCACAAGGGCGCTACAGCAACGTATTCCGTCCCGTCTTATTATTCGAGGCCCCCAAAGAAATGATAGACTTCTAAAAGCAATAAAAAGGCACCATTGAAATAGCTGTTAGCCGTGGACCAAGCGCTCCCCGGCAGGCTACAAGGTGAATTTCTGCGCGTGTCTATGCCGGCAACGCAAAGCGTATAGAGTGGAAGCAGATCATGGTAAGAGCGAGACATGGGCCGCGTTGAAATCGAAGCTAAAGCACATGGTCGGTGCTGAACCAATGGTTGCGATATCAGAACCCAATACCTGTCACGAAGTATGGCTGCTGGCCCATCCGGTCACATGGCAGCCAGCCTGCGTCGCCCTTGTGTAGAGCGGTCGAGCAGTGCGCATTAATCAGTCTGTGCGGTTCAACCTCCTCGCAAAGCTTCCAAGAACTTGGCAACTGCTGCGAGCGGTGCCGCTTTATCTGCAGTTCAGTGCCCTCCTCGAGAGCTTTGCACAGTGGTAGCGCATAATACATAATCTGCACGTGCATGCGCTGTACTTGCTTCGTCGCTCCGTCCTTACAACTTTGTCGAGTACTGTAGACAAGCGTGCCAACCTACCACCATTTACCGGGAACACCGCAATACCTATCGATGTTACCCCGTCCCTAAAGTGCCTAGTCCGATGGAATGGTCTCGACCAGGAGCAGATGGCCGCGCCGGAGAGCTTTTGATAGGGCCTTCTTTCGAGAAACAGGCATGCGCAACAGACGTTTTACAGAAATACGCATCACTCTTGTCTCACTATGTTTCGGCGTAATAGGGCAGGTCCACTTACTACGAACTTCAGATTCAACGAGAGCAATCAGCGTGACTTCCAGGTTGTTTACAACTGGGCTGCACTGTAGTCATGAGAGAAACATAAGCACCACTGAAGTAAATTCTTTGCCGCTTATCACATCGAGCTACATTTCAAAGCTAAAATAAAGGAGAAATGTGTGGTTTGCCAATTGTATCAGGATAGTAATCACTCGTTGCGGGTTTATTGCAGGTCCCGACAAGACGCCAACCGAGCACCGGATCCCGCTGAGTCAACGCTCTCGTTACACCTGGAGAAATGCGAGAAGAACCACTAGCAAGGCTCGAAGATCTCCACCGCGCAAGGATTCACTGTGCTGGCGAAGCAGTTCGAGAGCGGCATTCCTACTGTTCTTCATGCGGGCGCCCGTAGCTGTCTTTGCGACCACGCCAATGTTCTTCCCCTCAGAGACAAGAAGTTTTTTCGACACAACATGGCACCAAAAACAACGCAAAGCACACAGACAGATACAACTTATCGGAAACTTAACCACTTATCAGAAAAAACTGTGAAGTCACAGCACAGAAAGATAAAAAAAGCTTCAACGAGCGTTTCCGCGACATCGTAGACAGCAATCACGCACTGGTGTGCGCCGCCTGCCATCAGTGCCATAGAAATCACATTCCGGAAAATTTAGGATAACTGACACAGCCAGGACAGCTATCGGACATCCTAGGCACACATGAGAAGACGCCGTGGCCCAGCCATATAAACTGTTACCTGTACCACGAGTATAATAGCACAGGTCTCACAGAGGTAACACATATCTTCAAAGGTAACCTGCTCAAGAGGACACGTCACCTTTTATGGTCACAGAAGGCTACTGCTGCGACGACGACAATGAAGACCGAGACGTTTAGCGCAATGGCAGAACGAACAGCCAACTACGCCGGTGCAGCAATGGCCAGCGACAATAACGCCCCTTAGATTTATTCTCGTTTGAATTGCGAAAGCTGCGCATGCGATAATAAATTATAATTAGATGTCGTGGAAAGGAAACTGCGCAGTATCTATCTCAAATCTTGGCGGACACCTGAAACTCGCTTTAAGGGAAGGGATAAAGGAGGACTGAGAGGAGAAAAGGAAAAGGCGCCGTAGTTAGTGGAGGGCTCCGATATAATTTCGACTACCTGGCGATCTTTAGCGCGAACTGACATCGCACAGCACACGGCCCCTTTGCGTTTCGCCTCCATCGAAACGCAGCTGTCATAGTTGGGTCCGAACGTTGGTCATACGATAATGAAAGTTTCTTCAAACATCCGTGGCTCTGTTAAAATCAATGAATTTTACACACGCTACTGCACGTAACTCCGCTTGCATCTTACCCTCCACAGAACTGATGCTCTGCTCAAACGACAGGTGGTTTATGTCGGCGAAGAAACTAACTTTTCCTGATTCCCGCCATGATTGTGACACTGAACTAGTGAAGACCTGCATTTTATTTTTCTATTTCCCTAGCAGTTGGGAATTAGTTGTGTCTCTAAAATGGTAATACCACTGAATGCGCGTAACACATCATGGCCTGGGTTCTCCACACGGGTAAACGCGGAAGAGCGTTCTGCGTGCTTTTTCGCACAGTGATCTTCCGCGCAATTTCTGCTCCCGCGAATAGCCGCTGGCTCCAAAACTACTCTTCTATTCAGAACGGCAATATAGGGGATGTTCCAGCAATCACCTGAGCAATCGGCGTGTGCATTCGAGTCTTTCCGAATAATTCTTACGTTTGTGAAAAACTGAAGTTTT
>JARKHS020013652.1:0-32649 GCA_030143305.2 Amblyomma americanum | reverse complement strand
TGGTGCACGTTTGTCAGTTTTCGCAAGCGCTAACGGAACACGGACAAAGAAGAAACAGACAGGGCGGGCGCTACAAAGTTCGCAAGAGTGGCGGGTCGGGCTAATTGGTGCACGTTTGTCATTTTGCGCGAGCGCTAACAGATCACGGACAAAGAAGAAACAGACAGGGCGGGCGCTACCAATTTCGCAAGAGTGGCGAGTCGGGCTAATTGGTGCAATTTTTCATTTTTCGCAAGCGCTAACAGAACACGGACAAAGAAGAAATAGACAAGGCGGGCGCTACCAAGTTCGCAAGAGCGGCGGGTCAGGCTAATTGGTGCACGTTTGTCATTTTTTGCAAGCGCTAACAGAGCACGGACAAAGAAGAAACAGACAGGGCGGGCGAAAGCAATTTCGCAAGAGTGGCGAGTCGGGCTAATTGGTGCAGTTTTGTCATTTTTCGCAAGCGCTAACAGAACACGGGCAAAGAAGAAACCGACAGGGCGGGCGCTACGGAATCGCAAGAGTGGCGGGTCGGGCTAATTGGTGCACGTTTGCCATTTTTCGCAAGCGCTAACAGAACGCGGACAAAGAAGGAACAGACCGGGCGGGCGCTACGAAGTTCGCAAGAGTGGCGGGTCGGGCTAATTGGTGCACGTTTGTCATTTTGCGCAAGCGCTAACAGAACACGGACAAAGAAGAAACAGACAGGGCGGGCGCTACCAATTTCGCAAGAGTGGCGGGTCGGTCTAATTGGTGCACGTTTGTCATTTTTCGCAAGCTCTAACAGAACACGGACAAAGAAGGAACAGACAGGGCGTGCGCTACGAGGTTCGAAAGAGTGGCGGGTCGGGCTAATTGGTGCACGTTTGTCATTTTTTGCAAGCGCTAACAGAACACGGACAAAGAAGAAACAGACAGGGCGGGTGCTACCAATTTAGCAAGAGTGGCGAGTCGGGCTAATTGGTGCACTTTTGTCATTTTTCGCAAGTGCTAACAGAACACGGACATAGAAGAAATAGACAGGGCGGGCGCTACGAAGTTCGCAAGAGCGGCGGGTCGGGTTAATTGGTGCACGTTTGTCATTTTTCGCAAGCGCTAACAGAACACGGACAAAGAAAAAACAGACAGGGCGGGCGCTACAAATTTCGCAAGAGTGGCGGGTCGGGCTAATTGGTGCACGTTTGTCAGTTTTCGCAAGCGGTAACGGAACACGGACAAAGAAGAAACGGACAGGGCGGGAACTACGAAGTTCGCAAGAGTGGCGGGTCGGGCTAACTGGTGCACGTTTGTCAGTTTTCGCAAGCGCTAACGGAACACGGACAAAGAAGAAACAGACAGGGCGGGCGCTACGAAGTTCGCAAGAGTGGCGGGTCGGGCTAACTGGTGCACGTTTGTCAGTTTTCGCAAGCGCTAACGGAACACGGACAAAGAAGAAACAGACAGGGCGGGCGCTACGAAGTTCGCAAGAGTGGCGGGTCGGGCTAACTGGTGCACGTTTGTCAGTTTTCGCAAGCGCTAACGGAACACGGACAAAGAAGAAACAGACAGGGCGGGCGCTACGAAGTTCGCAAGAGTGGCGGGTCGGGCTAACTGGTGCACGTTTGTCAGTTTTCGCAAGCGCTAACGGAACACGGACAAAGAAGAAACAGACAGGGCGGGCGCTACGAAGTTCGCAAGAGTGGCGGGTCAGGCTAACTGGTGCACGTTTGTCAGTTTTCGCAAGCGCTAACGGAACACGGACAAAGAAGAAACGGACAGGGCGGGCGCTACGAAGTTCGCAAGACTGGCGGGTCGGGCTAACTGGTGCACGTTTGTCAGTTTTCGCAAGCGCTAACGGAACACGGACAAAGAAGAAACAGACAGGGCGGGCGCTACGAAGTTCGCAAGAGTGGCGGTTCGGGCTAATTGGTGCACGTTTGTCAGTTTTCGCAAGCGCTAACGGAACACGGACAAAGAAGAAACGGACAGGGCGGGCGCTACGAAGTTCGCAAGAGTGGCGGGTCGGGCTAACTGGTGCACGTTTGTCAGTTTTCGCAAGCGCTAACGGAACACGGACAAAGAAGAAACAGACAGGGCGGGCGCTACGAAGTTCGCAAGAGTGGCGGTTCGGGCTAATTGGTGCACGTTTGTCAGTTTTCGCAAGCGCTAACGGAACACGGACAAAGAAGAAACGGACAGGGCGGGCGCTACGAAGTTCGCAAGAGTGGCGGTTCGGAACAATTGGTGCACGTTTGTCAGTTTTCGCAAGCGCTAACGGAACACGGACAAAGAAGAAACAGACAGGGCGGGCGCTACGAAGTTCGCAAGAGTGGCGGTTTGGGCTAATTGGTGCACGTTTGTCAGTTTTCGCAAGCGCTAACGGAACACGGACAAAGAAGAAACGGACAGGGCGGGAAATACGAAGTTCGCAAGAGTGGCGGGTCGGGCTAACTGGTGCACGTTTGTCAGTTTTCGCAAGCGCTAACGGAACACGGACAAAGAAGAAACAGACAGTGCGGGCACTACGAAGTTCGCAAGAGTGGCGGGTCAGGCTAACTGGTGCACGTTTGTCAGTTTTCGCAAGCGCTAACGGAACACGGACAAAGAAGAAACAGACAGGGCGGGCGCTACGAAGTTCGCAAGAGTGGCGGGTCGGGCTAACTGGTGCACGTTTGTCAGTTTTCGCAAGCGCTAACGGAACACGGACAAAGAAGAAACAGACAGGGCGGGCGCTACGAAGTTCGCAAGAGTGGCGGTTCGGGCTAATTGGTGCACGTTTGTCAGTTTTCGCAAGCGCCAGCAGAACACGGAAAAAGAAGGAACAGACAGAGCGGGCGCTACGAAGTTCGCAAGAGTGGCGGTTCGGGCTTAGTGGTGCTCGTTTGTCATTTTTCGCAAGCGCTAATAGAACACGGAAAAAGAAGAAACGGACAGGGCGGGCGCTACGAAGTTCGCAAGAGTATCGGGTCGGGCTAACTGGTGCACTTTTGTCAGTTTTCGCAAGCGCTAACGGAACACGGACAAAGAAGAAACAGACAGGGCGGGCGCTACGAAGTTCGCAAGAGTGGCGGTTCGGGCTAATTGGTGCACGTTTGTCATTTTGCGCGAGCGCTAACAGATCACGGACAAAGAAGAAACAGACAGGGCGGGCGCTACCAATTTAGCAAGAGTGGCGAGTCGGGCTAATTGGTGCACTTTTGTCATTTTTCGCAAGCGCTAACAGAACCCGGACATAGAAGAAGTAGACAGGGCGGGCGCTACGAAGTTCGCAAGAGCGGCGGGTCGGGCTAATTGGTGCACGTTTGTGATTTTTCGCAAGCGCTAACAGAACACGGACAAAGAAGAAACAGACAGGGCGGGCGCTACAAAGTTCGCTAGAAGGCGGGTCGGGCTAATTGGTGCACGTTTGTCATTTTTCGCAAGCGCTAACAGAACGCGGACAAAGAAGAAACAGACAGGGCAAGCGCTACGAAGTTCGCAAGAGTGGCGGGTCGGGCTAATTGGTGCACGTATGTCATTTTTCGCAAGCTCTAACAGAACACGGACAAAGAAGAAACAGACAGGGCGGGCGCTAAGTTCGCAAGAGTGTCGGGTCGGGCTAATTGGTGCACGTTTGTGATTTTTCGCAAGCGCTAACAGAACACGGACAAGGAAGAAACAAACAGGGCGGGCGCTACCAATTTCGCAAGAGTGGCGAGTCGGGATAATTGGTGCAATTTTTCATTTTTCGCAAGCGCGAACAGAACACGGACATAGAAGAAATAGACAGGGCGGGCGCTACGAAGTTCGCAAGAGCGGCGGGTCGGGTTAATTGGTGCACGTTTGTCATTTTTCGCAAGCGCTAACAGAACACGGACAAAGAAAAAACAGACAGGGCGGGCGCTACAAATTTCGCAAGAGTGGCGGGTCGGGCTAATTGGTGCACGTTTGCCAGTTTTCGCAAGCGCTAATAGAACACGGAAAAAGAAGAAACGGACAGGGCGGGCGCTACGAAGTTCGCAAGAGTATCGGGTCGGGCTAACTGGTGCACTTTTGTCAGTTTTCGCAAGCGCTAACGGAACACGGACAAAGAAGAAACAGACAGGGCGGGCGCTACAAAGTTCGCAAGAGTGGCGGGTCGGGCTAATTGGTGCACGTTTGTCATTTTGCGCGAGCGCTAACAGATCACGGACAAAGAAGAAACAGACAGGGCGGGCGCTACCAATTTCGCAAGAGTGGCGAGTCGGGCTAATTGGTGCAATTTTTCATTTTTCGCAAGCGCTAACAGAACACGGACAAAGAAGAAATAGACAAGGCGGGCGCTACGAAGTTCGCAAGAGCGGCGGGTCAGGCTAATTGGTGCACGTTTGTCATTTTTCGCAAGCGCTAACAGAACATGGACAAAGAAGAAACAGACAGGGCGGGCGCTACGAAGTTCGCAAGAGTGGCGGGTCGGGCTAATTGGTGTACAATTGTCATTTTTTGCAAGCGCTAACAGAGCACGGACAAAGAAGAAACAGACAGGGCGGGCGTTGCCAATTTCGCAAGAGTGGCGGGTCGGTCTAATTGGTGCACGTTTGTCATTTTTCGCAAGCTCTAACAGAACACGGACAAAGAAGGAACAGACAGGACGTGCGCTACGAGGTTCGAAAGAGTGGCGGGTCGGGCTAATTGGTGCACGTTTGTCATTTTTTGCAAGCGCTAACAGAACACGGACAAAGAAGAAACAGACAGGGCGGGTGCTACCAATTTAGCAAGAGTGGCGAGTCGGGCTAATTGGTGCACTTTTGTCATTTTTCGCAAGCGCTAACAGAACACGGACATAGAAGAAATAGACAGGGCGGGCGCTACGAAGTTCGCAAGAGCGGCGGGTCGGGTTAATTGGTGCACGTTTGTCATTTTTCGCAAGCGCTAACAGAACACGGACAAAGAAAAAACAGACAGGGTGGGCGCTACAAATTTCGCAAGAGTGGCGGGTCGGGCTAATTGGTGCACGTTTGTCATTTTTCGCAAGCGCTAACTGAACGCGAACAATGAAGGAACAGACAGGGCGGGCGCTACGAAGTTCGCAAGACTGGCGGGTCTGGATAATTGGTGCACGTTTGTCATTTTTCTCAAGCGCGAACAGAACACGGGTAAAGAAGAAACAGACAGGGCGGGCGCTACGAAGTTCGCAAGAGTGGCGGGTCGTGATAATTGGTGCACGTTTGTCATTTTTCGCAAGCGCTAACAGAACACGGACAAGGAAGGAACAGATAGGGCGGGCTCTACGAAGTTCGCAAGAGTGGCGGGTCGGGCTAATTGGTGCCCGTTTGTCATTTTTCGTAAGCGCTAACAGAAGACAGACAAAAAAGAAACAGACTGGGCGGGCGCTACCAATTTTGCAAGAGTGGCGGGTCGGGCTAATGGGTGCACGGTTGTCATTTTTCGCAAGCGCTAACAGAACACGGACAAAGAAGAAACAGACAGGGCGGGTGCTACGAAGTTCGCAAGAGTGGCGGGTCGGGCTAATTGGTGCACGTTTGTCATTTTTCGTAAGCGCTGACAGAACACGGACAAAAAAGAAACAGACTGGGCGGGCGCTACCAATTTCGCAAGAGTGGCGGGTCGGGCTAATTGGTGCACGTTTGTCATTTTTCGCAAGCGCTAACAGAACACGGACAAAGAAGAAACAGACAGGGCGGGCGCTACCAATTTCGCAAGAGCGGCGGGTCGGGCTAATTGGTGCACGTTTGTCATTTTTCGCAAGCGCCTACAGAACACGGACAAAGAAGAAACAGACAGGGCGGGCGCTACGAAGTTCGCAAGAGTGGCGGGTCGGGCTAATTTGTGCATGTTTGTCATTTTTCGCAAGCGCTAACAGAACACGGACAAAGAAGAAACAAACAGGGCGAGCGCTGCGAAGTTCGCAAGAGTGGCGGATCGGGCTAATTGGTGGACGTTTGACATTTTTCGCAAGCGCCAGCAGAACACGGACAAAGAAGGAACCGACAGGGCGGGCGCTACGAAGTTCGCAAGAGTGGCGGGTCGGGCTAATTGGTGCTCGTTTGTCATTTTTCTCAAGCGCTTACAGAAAAAGGACAAAAAAAGACTTTGCGGGCGCTACCAATTTCGCAAGAGTGGCGGGTCGGGCTAATAGGTGCACGTTTGTCATTTTTCGCAAGCGCTAACGGAACACGAACAAAGAAGAAACAGA
Source organism: Amblyomma americanum (assembly GCA_030143305.2). Taxonomy (NCBI): domain Eukaryota; kingdom Metazoa; phylum Arthropoda; class Arachnida; order Ixodida; family Ixodidae; genus Amblyomma; species Amblyomma americanum. Next base: position 26,513 of record JARKHS020013652.1, on the reverse strand, counting down.
CAGGGCGGGCGCTACGAAGTTCGCAAGAGTGGCGGTTCGGGCTTAGTGGTGCTCGTTTGTCATTTTTCGCAAGCGCTAATAGAACACGGAAAAAGAAGAAACGGACAGGGCGGGCGCTACGAAGTTCGCAAGAGTGGCGGGTCGGGCTAACTGGTGCACTTTTGTCAGTTTTCGCAAGCGCTAACGGAACATGGACAAAGAAGAAACAGACAGGGCAGGCGCTACGAAGTTCGCAAGAGTGGCGGTTCGGGCTAATTGGTGCACGTTTATCATTTTGCGCGAGCGCTAACAGAACACGGACAAAGAAGAAACAGACAGGACGGGCGCTACCAATTTAGCAAGAGTGGCGAGTCGGGCTAATTTTTGCACTTTTGTCATTTTTTGCAAGCGCTAACAGAACCCGGACATAGAAGTAGACAGGGCGGGCGCTACGAAGTTCGCAAGAGCGGCGGGTCGGGCTAATTGGTGCACGTTTGTGATTTTTCGCAAGCGCTAACAGAACACGGACAAAGAAGAAACAGACAGGGCGGGCGCTACAAATTTCGCAAGAGTGGCGGGTCGGGCTAATTGGTGCACGTTTGCCAGTTTTCGCAAGCGCTAATAGAACACGGAAAAAGAAGAAACGGACAGGGCGGGCGCTACGAAGTTCGCAAGAGTATCGGGTCGGGCTAACTGGTGCACTTTTGTCAGTTTTCGCAAGCGCTAACGGAACACGGACAAAGAAGAAACAGACAGGGCGGGCGCTACAAAGTTCGCAAGAGTGGCGGGTCGGGCTAATTGGTGCACGTTTGTCATTTTGCGCGAGCGCTAACAGATCACGGACAAAGAAGAAACAGACAGGGCGGGCGCTACCAATTTCGCAAGAGTGGCGAGTCGGGCTAATTGGTGCAATTTTTCATTTTTCGCAAGCGCTAACAGAACACGGACAAAGAAGAAATAGACAAGGCGGGCGCTACGAAGTTCGCAAGAGCGGCGGGTCAGGCTAATTGGTGCACGTTTGTCATTTTTCGCAAGCGCTAACAGAACATGGACAAAGAAGAAACAGACAGGGCGGGCGCTACGAAGTTCGCAAGAGTGGCGGGTCGGGCTAATTGGTGTACAATTGTCATTTTTTGCAAGCGCTAACAGAGCACGGACAAAGAAGAAACAGACAGGGCGGGCGCTGCCAATTTCGCAAGAGTGGCGGGTCGGTCTAATTGGTGCACGTTTGTCATTTTTCGCAAGCTCTAACAGAACACGGACAAAGAAGGAACAGACAGGGCGTGCGCTACGAGGTTCGAAAGAGTGGCGGGTCGGGCTAATTGGTGCACGTTTGTCATTTTTCGCAAGCGCTAACAGAACATGGACAAAGAAGAAACAGACAGGGCGGGCGCTACGAAGTTCGCAAGAGTGGCGAGTCGGGCTAATTGGTGCAGTTTTGTCATTTTTCGCAAGCGCTAACAGAACACGGGCAAAGAAGAAACCGACAGGGCGGGCGCTACGGAATCGCAAGAGTGGCGGGTCGGGCTAATTGGTGCACGTTTGTCATTTTTCGCAAGCGCTAACAGAACGCGGACAAAGAAGGAACAGACAGGGCGGGCGCTACGAAGTTCGCAAGAGTGGCGGGTCTGGCTAATTGGTGCACGTTTGTCATTTTGCGCAAGCGCTAACAGAACACGGACAAAGAAGAAACAGACAGGGCGGGCGCTGCCAATTTCGCAAGAGTGGCGGGTCGGTCTAATTGGTGCACGTTTGTCATTTTTCGCAAGCTCTAACAGAACACGGACAAAGAAGGAACAGACAGGGCGTGCGCTACGAGGTTCGAAAGAGTGGCGGGTCGGGCTAATTGGTGCACGTTTGTCATTTTTTGCAAGCGCTAACAGAACACGGACAAAGAAGAAACAGACAGGGCGGGTGCTACCAATTTAGCAAGAGTGGCGAGTCGGGCTAATTGGTGCACTTTTGTCATTTTTCGCAAGCGCTAACAGAACACGGACATAGAAGAAATAGACAGGGCGGGCGCTACGAAGTTCGCAAGAGCGGCGGGTCGGGCTAATTGGTGCACGTTTGTCATTTTTCGCAAGCGCTAACTGAACGCGAACAAAGAAGGAACAGACAGGGCGGGCGCTACGAAGTTCGCAAGACTGGCGGGTCTGGATAATTGGTGCGCGTTTGTCATTTTTCGCAAGCGCGAACAGAACACGGGTAAAGAAGAAACAGACAGGGCGGGCGCTACGAAGTTCGCAAGAGTGGCGGGTCGTGATAATTGGTGCACGTTTGTCATTTTTCGCAAGCGCTAACAAAACACGGACAAGGAAGGAACAGATAGGGCGGGCTCTACGAAGTTCGCAAGAGTGGCGGGTCGGGCTAATTGGTGCCCGTTTGTCATTTTTCGTAAGCGCTAACAGAAGACAGACAAAAAAGAAACAGACTGGGCGGGCGCTACCAATTTTGCAAGAGTGGCGGGTCGGGCTAATGGGTGCACGTTTGTCATTTTTCGCAAGCGCTAACAGAACACGGACAAAGAAGAAACAGACAGGGCGGGTGCTACGAAGTTCGCAAGAGTGGCGGGTCGGGCTAATTGGTGCACGTTTGTCATTTTTCGTAAGCGCTGACAGAACACGGACAAAAAAGAAACAGACTGGGCGGGCGCTACCAATTTCGCAAGAGTGGCGGGTCGGGCTAATTGGTGCACGTTTGTCATTTTTCGCAAGCGCTAACAGAACACGGACAAAGAAGAAACAGACAGGGCGGGCGCTACCAATTTCGCAAGAGCGGCGGGTCGGGCTAATTGGTGCACGTTTGTCATTTTTCGCAAGCGCCTACAGAACACGGACAAAGAAGAAACAGACAGGGCGGGCGCTACGAAGTTCGCAAGAGTGGCGGGTCGGGCTAATTTGTGCATGTTTGTCATTTTTCGCAAGCGCTAACAGAACACGGACAAAGAAGAAACAAACAGGGCGAGCGCTGCGAAGTTCGCAAGAGTGGCGGATCGGGCTAATTGGTGGACGTTTGACAATTTTCGCAAGCGCCAGCAGAACACGGACAAAGAAGGAACCGACAGGGCGGGCGCTACGAAGTTCGCAAGAGTGGCGGGTCGGGCTAATTGGTGCTCGTTTGTCATTTTTCTCAAGCGCTTACAGAAAAAGGACAAAAAAAGACTTTGCGGGCGCTACCAATTTCGCAAGAGTGGCGGGTCGGGCTAATAGGTGCACGTTTGTCATTTTTCGCAAGCGCTAACGGAACACGAACAAAGAAGAAACAGACAGGGCGGGCGCTACGAAGTTCGCAAGAGTGGCGGTTCGGGCTTAGTGGTGCTCGTTTGTCATTTTTCGCAAGCGCTAATAGAACACGGAAAAAGAAGAAACGGACAGGGCGGGCGCTACGAAGTTCGCTAGAGTGGCGGGTCGGGCTAACTGGTGCACTTTTGTCAGTTTTCGCAAGCGCTAACGGAACATGGACAAAGAAGAAACAGACAGGGCAGGCGCTACGAAGTTCGCAAGAGTGGCGGTTCGGGCTAATTGGTGCACGTTTATCATTTTGCGCGAGCGCTAACAGAACACGGACAAAGAAGAAACAGACAGGACGGGCGCTACCAATTTAGCAAGAGTGGCGAGTCGGGCTAATTGGTGCACTTTTGTCATTTTTCGCAAGCGCTAACAGAACCCGGACATAGAAGTAGACAGGGCGGGCGCTACGAAGTTCGCAAGAGCGGCGGGTCGGGCTAATTGGTGCACGTTTGTGATTTTTCGCAAGCGCTAACAGAACACGGAACAAAGAAGAAACAGACAGGGCGGGCGCTACAAAGTTCGCAAGAGTAGCGCGTCGGGCTAATTGGTGCACGTTTGTCATTTTTCGCAAGCGCTAACAGAACACGGAACAAAGAAGAAACAGACAGGGCAGGCGCTACGAAGTTCGAAAGAGTGGCGGGTCGGGCTAATTGGTGCACGTATGTCATTTTTCGCAAGCTCTAACAGAACACGGACAAAGAAGAAACAGAGAGGGCGGCCGCTAAGTTCGCAAGAGTGTCGGGTCGGGCTATTTGGTGCACGTTTGTGATTTTTCGCAAGCGCTAACAGAACACGGACAAGGAAGAAACAGACAGGGCGGGCGCTACCAATTTCGCAAGAGTGGCGAGTCGGGATAATTGGTGCAATTTTTCATTTTTCGCAAGCGCTAACAGAACACGGACAAAGAAGAAATAGACAAGGCGGGCGCTACGAAGTTCGCAAGAGCAGCGGGTCAGGCTATTTTGTGCACGTTTGTCATTTTTCGCAACGCTAACAGAACAGGGACAAAGAAGAAACAGAGAGGGCGGGCGCTACGAAGTTCGCAAGAGTGGCGGGTCGGGCTAATTGGTGTACAATTGTCATTTTTTGCAAGCGCTAACAGAGCACGGACAAAGAAGAAACAGACAGGGCGGGCGAAAGCAATTTCGCAAGAGTGGCGAGTCGGGTTAATCGGTGCAGTTTTGTCATTTCTCGCAAGCGCTAACAGAACACGGGCAAAGAAGAAACGGACAGGGCGGGCGCTACGGAATCGCAAGAGTGGCGGGTCGGGCTAATTGGTGCACGTTTGTCATTTTTCGCAAGCGCTAACAGAACGCGGACAAAGAAGGAACAGACAGGGCGGGCTCTACGAAGTTCGCAAGAGTGGCGGGTCGGGCTAATTGGTGCACGTTTGTCATTTTTCGCAAGCGCTAACAGAACACGGACAAAGAAGAAACAGACAGGGCGGGCGCTACCAATTTCGCAAGAGTGGCGGGTCGGTCTAATTGGTGCACGTTTGTCATTTTTCGCAAGCTCTAACAGAACACGGACAAAAAAAACAGACAGGGCGGGCGCTACGAAGTTCGCAAGACTGGCGGGTCGGGCTAATTGGTGCACGTTTGTCTTTTTGCGCAAGCCCTAACAGAACACGGACAAAGAAGAAACAGACAGAGCGCGCGCTACGAAGTTCGCAAGAGTGTCGGGTCGGGCTAATTGGTGCACGTTTGTGTTTTTTCGCAAGCGCTAACGGAACACGGACAAAGAAGAAACAGACAGGGCGGGAGCTACGAAATAAGCAAAAGTGGCGGGTCGGGCTAATTGGTGCACGTTTGTCATTTTTCGCAAGCGCTAACGGAACACGGACAAAGAAGAAAAAGACAGGGCGGGCGCTACGAAGTTCGCAAGAGTGGCGGGTCGGGCTAATTGGTGCACGTTTGTCATTTTTCGCAAGCGCTAACAGGACACGGACAAAGAAGGAACAAACAGGGCGAGCGCTACGAAGTACGCAAGAGTGGCGGGTCGGGCTAATTGGTGCACGTTTGTCTTTTTGCGCAAGCCCTAACAGAACACGGACAAAGAAGAAACAGACAGAGCGCGCGCTACGAAGTTCGCAAGAGTGTCGGGTCGGGCTAATTGGTGCACGTTTGTGTTTTTTCGCAAGCGCTAACGGAACACGGACAAAGAAGAAACAGACAGGGCGGGAGCTCGAAATAAGCAAAAGTGGCGGGTCGGGCTAATTGGTGCACGTTTGTCATTTTTCGCAAGCGCTAACGGAACACGGACAAAGAAGAAAAAGACAGGGCGGGCGCTACGAAGTTCGCAAGAGTGGCGGGTCGGGCTAGTTGGTGCACGTTTGTCATTTTTCGCAAGCGCTAACAGGACACGGACAAAGAAGGAACAAACAGGGCGAGCGCTACGAAGTACGCAAGAGTGGCGGATCGGGCTAATTGGTGGACGTTTGTCATTTTTCGCAAGCGCCAGCAGAACACGGACAAAGAAGGAACAGACAGGGCGGGCGCTACGAAGTACGCAAGAGTGGCTGTTCGGGCTAAGTGGTGCACGTTTGTCATTTTTCGCAAGCGCTAACAGAACACGGACAAAGAAGAAACAGACAGGGCGGGCGCTACCTTATTTCGCAAGAGCGGCGGGTCGGGCCAATTGGTGCACGTTTGTCATTTTTCGCAAGCGCTTACAGAACACGGACAAAGAAGAAACAGACAGGACGGGCGCTACCAATTTAGCAAGAGTGGCGAGTCGGGCTAATTGGTGCACTTTTGTCATTTTTCGCAAGCGCTAACAGAACCCGGACATAGAAGTAGACAGGGCGGGCGCTACGAAGTTCGCAAGAGCGGCGGGTCGGGCTAATTGGTGCACGTTTGTGATTTTTCGCAAGCGCTAACAGAACACGGACAAAGAAGAAACAGACAGGGCGGGCGCTACAAAGTTCGCAAGAGTAGCGCGTCGGGCTAATTGGTGCACGTTTGTCATTTTTCGCAAGCGCTAACAGAACACGGAACAAAGAAGAAACAGACAGGGCAAGCGCTACGAAGTTCGAAAGAGTGGCGGGTCGGGCTAGTTGGTGCACGTTTGTCATTTTTCGCAAGCGCTAACAGGACACGGACAAAGAAGGAACAAACAGGGCGAGCGCTACGAAGTACGCAAGAGTGGCGGATCGGGCTATTTGGTGCACGTTTGTGATTTTTCGCAAGCGCTAACAGAACACGGACAAGGAAGAAACAGACAGGGCGGGCGCTACCAATTTCGCAAGAGTGGCGAGTCGGGATAATTGGTGCAATTTTTCATTTTTCGCAAGCGCTAACAGAACACGGACAAAGAAGAAATAGACAAGGCGGGCGCTACGAAGTTCGCAAGAGCAGCGGGTCAGGCTATTTTGTGCACGTTTGTCATTTTTCGCAACGCTAACAGAACAGGGACAAAGAAGAAACAGAGAGGGCGGGCGCTACGAAGTTCGCAAGAGTGGCGGGTCGGGCTAATTGGTGTACAATTGTCATTTTTTGCAAGCGCTAACAGAGCACGGACAAAGAAGAAACAGACAGGGCGGGCGAAAGCAATTTCGCAAGAGTGGCGAGTCGGGTTAATCGGTGCAGTTTTGTCATTTCTCGCAAGCGCTAACAGAACACGGGCAAAGAAGAAACGGACAGGGCGGGCGCTACGGAATCGCAAGAGTGGCGGGTCGGGCTAATTGGTGCACGTTTGTCATTTTTCGCAAGCGCTAACAGAACGCGGACAAAGAAGGAACAGACAGGGCGGGCTCTACGAAGTTCGCAAGAGTGGCGGGTCGGGCTAATTGGTGCACGTTTGTCATTTTTCGCAAGCGCTAACAGAACACGGACAAAGAAGAAACAGACAGGGCGGGCGCTACCAATTTCGCAAGAGTGGCGGGTCGGTCTAATTGGTGCACGTTTGTCATTTTTCGCAAGCTCTAACAGAACACGGACAAAAAAAACAGATAGGGCGGGCGCTACGAAGTTCGCAAGACTGGCGGGTCGGGCTAATTGGTGCACGTTTGTCTTTTTGCGCAAGCCCTAACAGAACACGGACAAAGAAGAAACAGACAGAGCGCGCGCTACGAAGTTCGCAAGAGTGTCGGGTCGGGCTAATTGGTGCACGTTTGTGTTTTTTCGCAAGCGCTAACGGAACACGGACAAAGAAGAAACAGACAGGGCGGGAGCTACGAAATAAGCAAAAGTGGCGGGTCGGGCTAATTGGTGCACGTTTGTCATTTTTCGCAAGCGCTAACGGAACACGGACAAAGAAGAAAAAGACAGGGCGGGCGCTACGAAGTTCGCAAGAGTGGCGGGTCGGGCTAATTGGTGCACGTTTGTCATTTTTCGCAAGCGCTAACAGGACACGGACAAAGAAGGAACAAACAGGGCGAGCGCTACGAAGTACGCAAGAGTGGCGGGTCGGGCTAATTGGTGCACGTTTGTCTTTTTGCGCAAGCCCTAACAGAACACGGACAAAGAAGAAACAGACAGAGCGCGCGCTACGAAGTTCGCAAGAGTGTCGGGTCGGGCTAATTGGTGCACGTTTGTGTTTTTTCGCAAGCGCTAACGGAACACGGACAAAGAAGAAACAGACAGGGCGGGAGCTACGAAATAAGCAAAAGTGGCGGGTCGGGCTAATTGGTGCACGTTTGTCATTTTTCGCATGCGCTAACGGAACACGGACAAAGAAGAAAAAGACAGGGCGGGCGCTACGAAGTTCGCAAGAGTGGCGGGTCGGGCTAGTTGGTGCACGTTTGTCATTTTTCGCAAGCGCTAACAGGACACGGACAAAGAAGGAACAAACAGGGCGAGCGCTACGAAGTACGCAAGAGTGGCGGATCGGGCTAATTGGTGGACGTTTGTCATTTTTCGCAAGCGCCAGCAGAACACGGACAAAGAAGGAACAGACAGGGCGGGCGCTACGAAGTACGCAAGAGTGGCTGTTCGGGCTAAGTGGTGCACGTTTGTCATTTTTCGCAAGCGCTAACAGAACACGGACAAAGAAGAAACAGACAGGGCGGGCGCTACCTTATTTCGCAAGAGCGGCGGGTCGGGCCAATTGGTGCACGTTTGTCATTTTTCGCAAGCGCTTACAGAACACGGAGAAAGAAGAAACAGACAGGGCGGGCGCTACGAAGTTCGCAAGACTGGCGGGTCAGGATAATTGGTGCACGTTTGTCATTTTTCTTAAGCGCGAACAGAACACGGGTAAAGAAGAAATAGACAGGGCGGGCGCTACGAAGTTCGCAAGTGGCGGGTCGTGAAAATTGGTGCACGTTTGTCATTTTTCGCAAGCGCTAACAGAACACGGACAAGGAAGGAACAGATAGGGCGGGCTCTACGAAGTTCGCAAGAGCGGCGGGTTGGGCTAATTGGTGCACGTTTGTCATTTTTCGCAAGCGCTTACAGAACACGGACAAAGAAGAAACAGACAGGGCGGGTGCTACGAAGTTCGCAAGAGTGGCGGGTCGGGCTAATTGGTGCACGTTTGTCATTTTTCCTCAAGCGCTAACAGGACACGGACAGAGAAGGAACAAACAGGGCGAGCGCTACGAAGTTCGCAAGAGTGGCGGATCGGGCTAATTGGTGGACGTTTGACATTTTTCGCAAGCACCAGCAGAACACGGACAAAGAAGGAACAGACAGGGCGGGCGCTACGAAGTTCGCAAGAGTGGCGGGTCGGGCTAATTGGTGCTCGTTTGTCATTTTTCGCAAGCGCTAACAGAACACGGACAAAAAAAAGACTGGGCGGGCGCTACCAATTTCGCAAGAGTGGCGGGTCGGGCTAATAGGTGCACGTTTGTCATTTTTCGCAAGCGCTAACGGAACACGAACAAAGAAGAAACAGACAGGGCGGGCGCTACGAAGTTCGCAAGAGCGGCGGGTTGGGCTAATTGGTGCACGTTTGTCATTTTTCGCAAGCGCTTACAGAACACGGACAAAGAAGAAACAGACAGGGCGGGTGCTACGAAGTTCGCAAGAGTGGCGGGTCGGGCTAATTTGTGCATTTTTGTCATTTTTCGCAAGCGCTAACAGAACACGGACAAGGAAGAAACAGACAAGGCGGGCGCTACAAAGTTCGCAAGAGTGGCGGGTCGGGCTAATTGGTGCACGTTTGTCATTTTGGGCGAGCGCTAACAGAACACGGGCAAAGAAGAATCAGACAGGGCGGGCGCTACCAATTTAGCAAGAGTGGCGAGTCGGGCTAATTGGTGCACGTTTGTCATTTTTCGCAGGCGCTAACAGAACACGGACAAAGAAGGAACAGACAGGGCGGGCGCTATGAAGTTCGAAAGAGTGGCGGGTCGGGCTAATTGGTGCACGTTTGTCATTTTTCCTCAAGCGCTAACAGGACACGGACAAAGAAGGAACCAACAGGGCGAGCGCTACGAAGTTCACAAGAGTGGCGGATAGGGCTAATTGGTGGACGTTTGTCATTTTTCGCAAGCGCCAGCAGACACGGAAAAAGAAGGAACAGACAGAGCGGGCGCTACGAAGTTCGCAAGAGTGGCGGTTCTGGCTTAGTGGTGCTCGTTTGTCATTTTTCGCAAGCGCTAATAGAACACGGAAAAAGAAGAAACGGACAGGGCGGGCGCTACGAAGTTGGCAAGAGTGGCGGGTCGGGCTAACTGGTGCACGTTTGTCAGTTTTCGCAAGCGCTAACGGAATACGGACAAAGAAGAAACAGACAGGGCGGACGCTACGAAGTTCGCAAGAGTGGCGGTTCGGGCTAATTCGTGCACGTTTGTCAGTTTTCGCAAGCGCTAACGGAGCACGGACAAAGAAGAAACGGACAGGGCGGGCGCTACGAAGTTCGCAAGAGTTGCGGGTCGGGCTAACTGGTGCACGTTTGTCAGTTTTCGCAAGCGCTAACGGAACACGGACAAAGAAGAAACAGACAGGGCGGGCGCTATGAAGTTCGCATGAGTGGCGGTTCGGGCTAATTGGTGCACGTTTGTCAGTTTTCGCAAGCGCTAACGGAACACGGACAAAGAAGAAACGGACAGGGCGGGCGCTACGAAGTTCGCAAGAGTGGCGGGTCGGGCTAACTGGTGCACGTTTGACAGTTTTCGCAAGCGCTAACAGGACACGGACAAAGAAGGAACCAACAGGGCGAGCGCTACGAAGTTCACAAGAGTGGCGGATAGGGCTAATTGGTGGACGTTTGTCATTTTTCGCAAGCGCCAGCAGACACGGAAAAAGAAGGAACAGACAGAGCGGGCGCTACGAAGTTCGCAAGAGTGGCGGTTCTGGCTTAGTGGTGCTCGTTTGTCATTTTTCGCAAGCGCTAATAGAACACGGAAAAAGAAGAAACGGACAGGGCGGGCGCTACGAAGTTGGCAAGAGTGGCGGGTCGGGCTAACTGGTGCACGTTTGTCAGTTTTCGCAAGCGCTAACGGAATACGGACAAAGAAGAAACAGACAGGGCGGACGCTACGAAGTTCGCAAGAGTGGCGGTTCGGGCTAATTCGTGCACGTTTGTCAGTTTTCGCAAGCGCTAACGGAGCACGGACAAAGAAGAAACGGACAGGGCGGGCGCTACGAAGTTCGCAAGAGTGGCGGGTCGGGCTAACTGGTGCACGTTTGTCAGTTTTCGCAAGCGCTAACGGAACACGGACAAAGAAGAAACAGACAGGGCGGGCGCTATGAAGTTCGCATGAGTGGCGGTTCGGGCTAATTGGTGCACGTTTGTCAGTTTTCGCAAGCGCTAACGGAACACGGACAAAGAAGAAACGGACAGGGCGGGCGCTACGAAGTTCGCAAGAGTGGCGGGTCGGGCTAACTGGTGCACGTTTGACAGTTTTCGCAAGCGCTAACGGAACACGGACAAAGAAGAAACAGACAGGGCAGGCGCTACGAAGTTCGCAAGAGTGGCGGGTCGGGCTAACTGGTGCACGTTTGTCAGTTTTCGCAAGCGCTAACGGAACACGGACAAAGAAGAAACAGACAGAGCGGGCGCTACGAAGTTCGCAAGAGTGGCGGTTCGGGCTTAGTGGTGCTCGTTTGTCATTTTTCGAAAGCGCTAACGGAACACGGACAAAGAAGAAACGGACAGGGCGGGCGCTACGAAGTTCGCAAGAGTGGCGGTTCGGACTAATTGGTGCACGTTTGTCAGTTTTCGCAAGCGCTAACGGAACACGGACAAAGAAGGAACAGACAGGCCGGGCGCTACGAAGTTCGCAAGAGTGGCGGTTCGGGCTAATTGGTGCACGTTTGTCAGTTTTCGCAAGCGCTAACGGAACACGGACAAAGAAGAAACGGACAGGGCGGGAACTACGAAGTTCGCAAGAGTGGCGGTTCGGGCTAACTGGTGCACGTTTGTCAGTTTTCGCAAGCGCTAACGGAACACGGACAAAGAAGAAACGGACAGGGCGGGAACTACGAAGTTCGCAAGAGTGGCGGGTCGGGCTAACTGGTGCACGTTTGTCAGTTTTCGCAAGCGCTAACGGAACACGGACAAAGAAGAAACAGACAGGGCGGGCGCTACGAAGTTCGCAAGAGTGGCGGTTCGGGCTAACTGGTGCACGTTTGACAGTTTTCGCAAGCGCTAACGGAACACGGACAAAGAAGAAACGGACAGGGCGGGAGCTACGAAGTTCGCAAGAGTGGCGGTTCGGACTAATTGGTGCACGTTTGTCAGTTTTCGCAAGCGCTAACGGAACACGGACAAAGAAGAAACGGACAGGGCGGGCGCTACGAAGTTCGCAAGAGTGGCGGTTCGGACTAATTGGTGCACGTTTGTCAGTTTTCGCAAGCGCTAACGGAACACGGACAAAGAAGGAACAGACAGGCCGGGCGCTACGAAGTTCGCAAGAGTGGCGGTTCGGGCTAATTGGTGCACGTTTGTCAGTTTTCGCAAGCGCTAACGGAACACGGACAAAGAAGAAACGGACAGGGCGGGAACTACGAAGTTCGCAAGAGTGGCGGTTCGGGCTAACTGGTGCACGTTTGACAGTTTTCGCAAGCGCTAACGGAACACGGACAAAGAAGAAACGGACAGGGCGGGCGCTACGAAGTTCGCAAGAGTGGCGGGTCGGGCTAACTGGTGCACGTTTGACAGTTTTCGCAAGCGCTAACGGAACACGGACAAAGAAGAAACAGACAGGGCAGGCGCTACGAAGTTCGCAAGAGTGGCGGTTCGGGCTTAGTGGTGCTCGTTTGTCATTTTTCGAAAGCGCTAACGGAACACGGACAAAGAAGAAACGGACAGGGCGGGCGCTACGAAGTTCGCAAGAGTGGCGGTTCGGACTAATTGGTGCACGTTTGTCAGTTTTCGCAAGCGCTAACGGAACACGGACAAAGAAGGAACAGACAGGCCGGGCGCTACGAAGTTCGCAAGAGTGGCGGTTCGGACTAATTGGTGCACGTTTGTCAGTTTTCGCAAGCGCTAACGGAACACGGACAAAGAAGAAACGGACAGGGCGGGCGCTACGAAGTTCGCAAGAGTGGCGGGTCGGGCTAACTGGTGCACGTTTGACAGTTTTCGCAAGCGCTAACGGAACACGGACAAAGAAGAAACAGACAGGGCGGGCGCTACGAAGTTCGCAAGAGTGGCGGGTCGGGCTAACTGGTGCACGTTTGTCAGTTTTCGCAGGCGCTAACGGAACACGGACAAAGAAGAAACAGACAGGGCGGGCGCTACGAAGTTCGCAAGAGTGGCGGTTCGGGCTAATTGGTGCACGTTTGTCAGTTTTCGCAAGCGCCAGCAGAACACGGAAAAAGAAGGAACAGACAGAGCGGGCGCTACGAAGTTCGCAAGAGTGGCGGTTCGGGCTTAGTGGTGCTCGTTTGTCATTTTTCGCAAGCGCTAACGGAACACGGACAAAGAAGAAACGGACAGGGCGGGCGCTACGAAGTTCGCAAGAGTGGCGGTTCGGGCTAATTGGTGCACGTTTGTCAGTTTTCGCAAGCGCTAACGGAACACGGACAAAGAAGGAACAGACAGGCCGGGCGCTACGAAGTTCGCAAGAGTGGCGGTTCGGGCTAATTGGTGCACGTTTGTCAGTTTTCGCAAGCGCTAACGGAACACGGACAAAGAAGAAACGGACAGGGCGGGAACTACGAAGTTCGCAAGAGTGGCGGTTCGGGCTAACTGGTGCACGTTTGACAGTTTTCGCAAGCGCTAACGGAACACGGACAAAGAAGAAACGGACAGGGCGGGCGCTACGAAGTTCGCAAGAGTGGCGGGTCGGGCTAACTGGTGCACGTTTGTCAGTTTTCGCAAGCGCTAACGGAACACGGACAAAGAAGAAACAGACAGGGCGGGCGCTATGAAGTTCGCATGAGTGGCGGTTCGGGCTAATTGGTGCACGTTTGTCAGTTTTCGCAAGCGCTAACGGAACACGGACAAAGAAGAAACGGACAGGGCGGGCGCTACGAAGTTCGCAAGAGTGGCGGGTCGGGCTAACTGGTGCACGTTTGACAGTTTTCGCAAGCGCTAACGGAACACGGACAAAGAAGAAACAGACAGGGCAGGCGCTACGAAGTTCGCAAGAGTGGCGGGTCGGGCTAACTGGTGCACGTTTGTCAGTTTTCGCAAGCGCTAACGGAACACGGACAAAGAAGAAACAGACAGGGCGGGCGCTACGAAGTTCGCAAGAGTGGCGGTTCGGGCTAATTGGTGCACGTTTGTCAGTTTTCGCAAGCGCCAGCAGAACACGGAAAAAGAAGGAACAGACAGAGCGGGCGCTACGAAGTTCGCAAGAGTGGCGGTTCGGGCTTAGTGGTGCTCGTTTGTCATTTTTCGAAAGCGCTAACGGAACACGGACAAAGAAGAAACGGACAGGGCGGGCGCTACGAAGTTCGCAAGAGTGGCGGTTCGGGCTAACTGGTGCACGTTTGACAGTTTTCGCAAGCGCTAACGGAACACGGACAAAGAAGAAACGGACAGGGCGGGAACTACGAAGTTCGCAAGAGTGGCGGGTCGGGCTAACTGGTGCACGTTTGACAGTTTTCGCAAGCGCTAACGGAACACGGACAAAGAAGAAACAGACAGGGCGGGAACTACGAAGTTCGCAAGAGTGGCGGTTCGGGCTAACTGGTGCACGTTTGACAGTTTTCGCAAGCGCTAACGGAACACGGACAAAGAAGAAACGGACAGGGCGGGAACTACGAAGTTCGCAAGAGTGGCGGTTCGGACTAATTGGTGCACGTTTGTCAGTTTTCGCAAGCGCTAACGGAACACGGACAAAGAAGAAACGGACAGGGCGGGAACTACGAAGTTCGCAAGAGTGGCGGTTCGGGCTAACTGGTGCACGTTTGACAGTTTTCGCAAGCGCTAACGGAACACGGACAAAGAAGGAACAGACAGGCCGGGCGCTACGAAGTTCGCAAGAGTGGCGGTTCGGGCTAATTGGTGCACGTTTGTCAGTTTTCGCAAGCGCTAACGGAACACGGACAAAGAAGAAACGGACAGGGCGGGAACTACGAAGTTCGCAAGAGTGGCGGGTCGGGCTAACTGGTGCACGTTTGACAGTTTTCGCAAGCGCTAACGGAACACGGACAAAGAAGAAACAGACAGGGCAGGCGCTACGAAGTTCGCAAGAGTGGCGGTTCGGGCTAATTGGTGCACGTTTGTCAGTTTTCGCAAGCGCTAACGGAACACGGACAAAGAAGAAACAGACAGGGCGGGCGCTACGAAGTTCGCAAGAGTGGCGGTTCGGGCTAATTGGTGCACGTTTGTCAGTTTTCGCAAGCGCCAGCAGAACACGGAAAAAGAAGGAACAGACAGAGCGGGCGCTACGAAGTTCGCAAGAGTGGCGGTTCGGGCTTAGTGGTGCTCGTTTGTCATTTTTCGAAAGCGCTAACGGAACACGGACAAAGAAGAAACGGACAGGGCGGGCGCTACGAAGTTCGCAAGAGTGGCGGTTCGGACTAATTGGTGCACGTTTGTCAGTTTTCGCAAGCGCTAACGGAACACGGACAAAGAAGGAACAGACAGGCCGGGCGCTACGAAGTTCGCAAGAGTGGCGGTTCGGGCTAACTGGTGCACGTTTGACAGTTTTCGCAAGCGCTAACGGAACACGGACAAAGAAGAAACGGACAGGGCGGGCGCTACGAAGTTCGCAAGAGTGGCGGTTCGGACTAATTGGTGCACGTTTGTCAGTTTTCGCAAGCGCTAACGGAACACGGACAAAGAAGGAACAGACAGGCCGGGCGCTACGAAGTTCGCAAGAGTGGCGGTTCGGGCTAATTGGTGCACGTTTGTCAGTTTTCGCAAGCGCTAACGGAACACGGACAAAGAAGAAACGGACAGGGCGGGCGCTACGAAGTTCGCAAGAGTGGCGGTTCGGGCTAACTGGTGCACGTTTGTCAGTTTTCGCAAGCGCTAACGGAACACGGACAAAGAAGAAACACACAGGGCGGGCGCTACGACGTTCGCAAGAGTGGCGGTTCGGGCTAATTGGCGCACGTTTGTCAGTTTTCGCAAGCGCCAGCAGAACACGGAAAAAGAAGGAACAGACAGAGCGGGCGCTACGAAGTTCGCAAGAGTGGCGGTTCGGGCTTAGTGGTGCTCGTTTGTGATTTTTCGCAAGCGCTAATAGAACACGGAAAAAGAAGAAACGGACAGGGCGGGTGCTACGAAGTTCGCAAGAGTGGCGGGTCGGGCTAATAGGTGCACGTTTGTCATTTTTCGCAAGCGCTAACGGAACACGGACAAAGAAGAAACAGACAGGGCGGGCGCTACGAAGTTCGCAAGAGTGGCGGTTCGGGCTTATTGGTGCACGTTTGTCAGTTTTCGCAAGCGCTAACGGAACACGGACAAAGAAGAAACGGACAGGGCGGGCGGTACAAAGTTCGCAAGAGTGGCGGTTCGGAATAATTGGTGCACGTTTGTCAGTTTTCGCAAGCGCTAACGGAACACGGACAAAGAAGAAACAGACAGTGCGGGCACTACGAAGTTCGCACGAGTGGCGGGTCGGGCTAACTGGTGCACGTTTGTCAGTTTTCGCAAGCGCTAACGGAACACGGACAAAGAAGAAACAGACAGGGCGGGCGCTACGAAGTTCGCAAGAGTGGCGGGTCGGGCTAACTGGTGCACGTTTGTCAGTTTTCGCAAGCGCTAACGGAACACGGACAAAGAAGAAACAGACAGGGCGGGCGCTACGAAGTTCGCAAGAGTGGCGATTCGGGCTAATTGGTGCACGTTTGTCAGTTTTCGCAAGCGCCAGCAGAACACGGAAAAAGAAGGAACAGACAGAGCGGGCGCTACGAAGTTCGCAAGAGTGGCGGTTCGGGCTTAGTGGTGCTCGTTTGTCATTTTTCGCAAGCGCTAATAGAACACGGAAAAAGAAGAAACGGACAGGGCGGGTGCTACGAAGTTCGCAAGAGTGGCGGGTCGGGCTAATTTGTGCATTTTTGTCATTTTTCGCAAGCGCTAACAGAACACGAACAAAGAAGAAACAGACAAGGCGGGCGCTACAAAGTTCGCAAGAGTGGCGGGTCGGGCTAATTGGTGCACGTTTGTCATTTTGGGCGAGCGCTAACAGAACACGGACAAAGAAGAATCAGACAGGGCGGGCGCTACCAATTTTGCAAGAGTGGCGAGTCGGGCTAATTGGTGCACGTTTGTCATTTTTCGCAAGCGCTAACAGAACACGGACAAAAAAAGACTGGGCGGGCGCTACCAATTTCGCAAGAGTGGCGGGTCGGGCTAATAGGTGCACGTTTGTCATTTTTCGCAAGCGCTAACGGAACACGAACAAAGAAGAAACAGACAGGGCGGGCGCTACGAAGTTCGCAAGAGTGGCGGTTCGGGCTAATTGGTGCACGTTTGTCATTTTTCGCAAGCGCTAACGGAACACGGACAAAGAAGAAACAGACAGGGCGGGCGCTACGAAGTTCGAAAGAGTGGCGGGTCGGGCTAATTGATGCACGTTTGTCATTTTTCGCAAGCGCTAACAGAACACGGACAAAGAAGAAACAGACAGGGCGGGTGCTACGAAGTTCGCAAGAGTGGCGGGTCGGGCTAATTGGTGCACGTATGTCATTTTTCGCAAGCTCTAACAGAACACGGACAAAGAAGAAACAGACAAGGCGGGCGCTACGAAGTTCGCAAGAGTGGCCGTTCGGGCTAACTGGTGCACGTTTGTCAGTTTTCGCAAGCGCTAACGGAACACGGACAAAGAAGAAACACACAGGGCGGGAGCTACGACGTTCGCAAGAGTGGCGGTTCGGGCTAATTGGTGCACGTTTGTCAGTTTTCGCAAGCGCCAGCAGAACACGGAAAAAGAAGGAACAGACAGAGCGGGCGCTACGAAGTTCGCAAGAGTGGCGGTTCGGGCTTAGTGGTGCTCGTTTGTGATTTTTCGCAAGCGCTAATAGAACACGGAAAAAGAAGAAACGGACAGGGCGGGTGCTACGAAGTTCGCAAGAGTGGCGGGTCGGGCTAATAGGTGCACGTTTGTCATTTTTCGCAAGCGCTAACGGAACACGGACAAAGAAGAAACAGACAGGGCGGGCGCTACGAAGTTCGCAAGAGTGGCGGTTCGGGCTTATTGGTGCACGTTTGTCAGTTTTCGCAAGCGCTAACGGAACACGGACAAAGAAGAAACGGACAGGGCGGGCGGTACGAAGTTCGCAAGAGTGGCGGTTCGGAATAATTGGTGCACGTTTGTCAGTTTTCGCAAGCGCTAACGGAACACGGACAAAGAAGAAACAGACAGTGCGGGCACTACGAAGTTCGCAAGAGTGGCGGGTCGGGCTAACTGGTGCACGTTTGTCAGTTTTCGCAAGCGCTAACGGAACACGGACAAAGAAGAAACAGACAGGGCGGGCGCTACGAAGTTCGCAAGAGTGGCGGGTCGGGCTAACTGGTGCACGTTTGTCAGTTTTCGCAAGCGCTAACGGAACACGGACAAAGAAGAAACAGACAGGGCGGGCGCTACGAAGTTCGCAAGAGTGGCGATTCGGGCTAATTGGTGCACGTTTGTCAGTTTTCGCAAGCGCCAGCAGAACACGGAAAAAGAAGGAACAGACAGAGCGGGCGCTACGAAGTTCGCAAGAGTGGCGGTTCGGGCTTAGTGGTGCTCGTTTGTCATTTTTCGCAAGCGCTAATAGAACACGGAAAAAGAAGAAACGGACAGGGCGGGTGCTACGAAGTTCGCAAGAGTGGCGGGTCGGGCTAATTTGTGCATTTTTGTCATTTTTCGCAAGCGCTAACAGAACACGAACAAAGAAGAAACAGACAAGGCGGGCGCTACAAAGTTCGCAAGAGTGGCGGGTCGGGCTAATTGGTGCACGTTTGTCATTTTGGGCGAGCGCTAACAGAACACGGACAAAGAAGAATCAGACAGGGCGGGCGCTACCAATTTTGCAAGAGTGGCGAGTCGGGCTAATTGGTGCACGTTTGTCATTTTTCGCAAGCGCTAACAGAACACGGACAAAAAAAGACTGGGCGGGCGCTACCAATTTCGCAAGAGTGGCGGGTCGGGCTAATAGGTGCACGTTTGTCATTTTTCGCAAGCGCTAACGGAACACGAACAAAGAAGAAACAGACAGGGCGGGCGCTACGAAGTTCGCAAGAGTGGCGGTTCGGGCTAATTGGTGCACGTTTGTCATTTTTCGCAAGCGCTAACGGAACACGGACAAAGAAGAAACAGACAGGGCGGGCGCTACGAAGTTCGAAAGAGTGGCGGGTCGGGCTAATTGATGCACGTTTGTCATTTTTCGCAAGCGCTAACAGAACACGGACAAAGAAGAAACAGACAGGGCGGGTGCTACGAAGTTCGCAAGAGTGGCGGGTCGGGCTAATTGGTGCACGTATGTCATTTTTCGCAAGCTCTAACAGAACACGGACAAAGAAGAAACAGACAAGGCGGGCGCTACGAAGTTCGCAAGAGTGGCCGTTCGGGCTAATTGGTGCACGTTTGTCATTTTTCGCAAGCGCTAACAAAACACGGACGAAGAAGGAGCA
This sequence comes from Amblyomma americanum, assembly GCA_030143305.2. Classification (NCBI taxonomy): domain Eukaryota; kingdom Metazoa; phylum Arthropoda; class Arachnida; order Ixodida; family Ixodidae; genus Amblyomma; species Amblyomma americanum. The sequence continues at coordinate 7,341 of JARKHS020013652.1, read as the reverse complement.
GACAGGGCGGGCGCTACGAAGTTCGAAAGAGTGGCGGGTCGGGCTAATTGGTGCACGTTTGTCATTTTTCGCAAGCGCTAACAGGACTCGGACAAAGAAGGAACAAACAGGTCGAGCGCTACGAAGTTCACAAGAGTGGCGGATAGGGCTAATTGGTGGACGTTTGTCATTTTTCGCAAGCGCCAGCAGAACACGGAAAAAGAAGGAACAGATAGAGCGGGCGCTACGAAGTTCGCAAGAGTGGCGGTTCGGGCTTAGTGGTGCTCGTTTGTCATTTTTCGCAAGCGTTAATAGAACACGGAAAAAGAAGAAACGGACAGGGCGGGCGCTACGAAGTTCGCAAGAGTGGCGGTTCGGGCTAATTGGTGCACGTTTGTCAGTTTTCGCAAGCGCTAACGGAACACGGACAAAGAAAAAACGGACAGGGCGGGCGCTACGAAGTTCGCAAGAGTGGCGGGTCGGGCTAACTGGTGCACGTTTGTCAGTTTTCGCAAGTGCTAACGGAACACGGACAAAGAAGAAACAGACAGGTCGGGCGCTACGAAGTTCGCAAGAGTGGCGGTTCGGGCTAATTGGTGCACGTTTGTCAGTTTTCGCAAGCGCTAACGGAACACGGACAAAGAAGAAACGGACAGGGCGGGCGCTACGAAGTTCGCAAGAGTGGCGGTTCGGACTAATTGGTGCACGTTTGTCAGTTTTCGCAAGCGCTAACGGAACACGGACAAAGAAGAAACAGACAGGGCGGGCGCTACGAAGTTCGCAAGAGTGGCGGTTGGGGCTAATTGGTGCACGTTTGTCAGTTTTCGCAAGCGCTAACGGAATACGGACAAAGAAGAAACGGACAGGGCGGGAACTACGAAGTTCGCAAGAGTGGCGGGTCGGGCTAACTGGTGCACGTTTGTCAGTTTTCGCAAGCGCTAACGGAACACGGACAAAGAAGAAACAGACAGGGCGGGCGCTACGAAGTTCGCAAGAGTGGCGGTTCGGGCTAATTGGTGCACGTTTGTCAGTTTTCGCAAGCGCCAGCAGAACACGGAAAAAGAAGGAACAGACAGAGCGGGCACTACGAAGTTCGCAAGAGTGGCGGTTCGGGCTTAGTGGTGCTCGTTTGTCATTTTTCGCAAGCGCTAATAGAACACGGACAAAGAAGAAACAGACAAGGCGGGCGCTACAAAGTTCGCAAGAGTGGCGGGTCGGGCTAATTGGTGCACGTTAGTAATTTTGGGCGAGCGCTAACAGAACACGGACAAAGAAGAATCAGACAGGGCGGGCGCTACCAATTTAGCAAGAGTGGCGAGTCGGGCTAATTGGTGCACGTTTGTCATATTTCGCAAGCGCTAACAGAACACGGACAAATAAAGACTGGGCGGGCGCTACCAATTTCGCAAAAGTGGCGGGTCGGGCTAATAGGTGCACGTTTGTCATTTTTCGCAAGCGCTAACGGAACACGGACAAAGAAGAAACAGACAGGGCGGGCGCTACGAAGTTCGCAAGAGTGGCGGTTCGGGCTAATTGGTGCACGTTTGTCAGTTTTCGCAAGCGCTAACGGAACACGGACAAAGAAGAAACGGACAGGGCGGGCGCTACGAAGTTCGCAAGAGTGGCGGGTCGGGCTAACTGGTGCACGTTTGTCAGTTTTCGCAAGCGCTAACGCAACACGGACAAAGAAGAAACAGACAGGGCGGGCGCTACGAAGTTCGCAAGAGTGGCGGTTCGGGCTAATTGGTGCACGTTTGTCAGTTTTCGCAAGCGCTAACGGAACACGGACAAAGAAGAAACGGACAGGGCGGGCGGTACGAAGTTCGCAAGAGTGGCGGTTCGGACTAATTGGTGCACGTTTGTCAGTTTTCGCAAGCGCTAACGGAACACGGACAAAGAAGAAACAGACAGGGCGGGCGCTACGAAGTTCGCAAGAGTGGCGGTTCGGGCTAATTGGTGCACGTTTGTCAGTTTTCGCAAGCGCTAACGGAACACGGACAAAGAAGAAACGGACAGGGCGGGAACTACGAAGTTCGCAAGAGTGGCGGGTCGGGCTAACTGGTGCACGTTTGTCAGTTTTCGCAAGCGCTAACGGAACACGGACAAAGAAGAAACAGACAGGGCGGGCACTACGAAGTTCGCAAGAGTGGCGGGTCGGGCTAACTGGTGCACGTTTGTCAGTTTTCGCAAGCGCTAACGGAACACGGACAAAGAAGAAACGGACAGGGCGGGCACTACGAAGTTCGCAAGAGTGGCGGGTCGGGCTAACTGGTGCACGTTTGTCAGTTTTCGCAAGCGCTAACGGAACACGGACAAAGAAGAAACGGACAGGGCGGGAACTACGAAGTTCGCAAGAGTGGCGGGTCGGGCTAACTGGTGCACGTTTGTCAGTTTTCGCAAGCGCTAACGGAACACGGACAAAGAAGAAACAGACAGGGCGGGAACTACGAAGTTCGCAAGAGTGGCGGGTCGGGCTAACTGGTGCACGTTTCTCAGTTTTCGCAAGCGCTAACGGAACACGGACAAAGAAGAAACAGACAGTGCGGGAACTACGAAGTTCGCAAGAGTGGCGGGTCGGGCTAACTGGTGCACGTTTGTCAGTTTTCGCAAGCGCTAACGGAACACGGACAAAGAAGAAACAGACAGGGCGGGAACTACGAAGTTCGCAAGAGTGGCGGGTCGGGCTAACTGGTGCACGTTTCTCAGTTTTCGCAAGCGCTAACGGAACACGGACAAAGAAGAAACAGACAGTGCGGGAACTACGAAGTTCGCAAGAGTGGCGGGTCGGGCTAACTGGTGCACGTTTCTCAGTTTTCGCAAGCGCTAACGGAACACGGACAAAGAAGAAACAGACAGGGCGGGCACTACGAAGTTCGCAAGAGTGGCGGGTCGGGCTAACTGGTGCACGTTTGTCAGTTTTCGCAAGCGCTAACGGAACACGGACAAAGAAGAAACGGACAGGGCGGGAACTACGAAGTTCGCAAGAGTGGCGGGTCGGGCTAACTGGTGCACGTTTGTCAGTTTTCGCAAGCGCTAACGGAACACGGACAAAGAAGAAACGGACAGGGCGGGAACTACGAAGTTCGCAAGAGTGGCGGGTCGGGCTAACTGGTGCACGTTTGTCAGTTTTCGCAAGCGCTAACGGAACACGGACAAAGAAGAAACAGACAGGGCGGGAACTACGAAGTTCGCAAGAGTGGCGGGTCGGGCTAACTGGTGCACGTTTCTCAGTTTTCGCAAGCGCTAACGGAACACGGACAAAGAAGAAACAGACAGGGCGGGAACTACGAAGTTCGCAAGAGTGGCGGGTCGGGCTAACTGGTGCACGTTTGTCAGTTTTCGCAAGCGCTAACGAAACACGGACAAAGAAGAAACAGACAGGGCGGGCGCTACGAAGTTCGCAAGAGTGGCGGTTCGGACTAATTGGTGCACGTTTGTCAGTTTTCGCAAGCGCTAACGGAACACGGACAAAGAAGAAACAGACAGGGCGGGCGCTACGAAGTTCGCAAGAGTGGCGGTTCGGGCTAATTGGTGCACGTTTGTCAGTTTTCGCAAGCGCCAGCAGAACACGGAAAAAGAAGGAACAGACAGAGCGGGCGCTACGAAGTTCGCAAGAGTGGCGGTTCGGGCTTAGTGGTGCTCGTTTGTCATTTTTCGCAAGCGCTAATAGAACACGGAAAAAGAAGAAACGGACAGGGCGGGTGCTACGAAGTTCGCAAGAGTGGCGGGTCGGGCTAATTTGTGCATTTTTGTCATTTTTCGCAAGCGCTAACAGGACTCGGACAAAGAAGGAACAAACAGGTCGAGCGCTACGAAGTTCACAAGAGTGGCGGGTCGGGCTAACTGGTGCACGTTTGTCAGTTTTCGCAAGCGCTAACAGGACTCGGACAAAGAAGAAACAGACAGGGCGGGCGCTACGAAGTTCTCAAGAGTGGCGGTTCGGGCTAATTGGTGCACGTTTGTCAGTTTTCGCAAGCGCCAGCAGAACACGGAAAAGGAAGGAACAGACAGAGCGGGCGCTACGAAGTTCGCAAGAGTGGCGGTTCGGGCTTAGTGGTGCTCGTTTGTCATTTTTCGCAAGCGCTAATAGAACACGGAAAAAGAAGAAACGGACAGGGCGGGTGCTACGAAGTTCGCAAGAGTGGCGGGTCGGGCTAATTTGTGCATTTTTGTCATTTTTCGCAAGCGCTAACAGAACACGGACAAAGAAGAAACAGACAAGGCGGGCGCTACAAAGTTCGCAAGAGTGGCGGGTCGGGCTAATTGGTGCTCGTTTGTCATTTTTCGCAAGCGCTAACAGAACACGGACAAAAAAAGACTGGGCGGGCGCTACCAATTTCGCAAGAGTGGCGGGTCGGGCTAATAGGTGCACGTTTGTCATTTTTCGCAAGCGCTAACGGAACACGAACAAAGAAGAAACAGATAGGGCGGGCGCTACGAAGTTCGCAAGAGTGGCGGTTCGGGCTAATTGGTGCACGTTTGTCATTTTTCGCAACGCGCTAACGGAACACGGACAAAGAAGAAACAGAAAGGGCGGGCGCTACGAAGTTCGAAACAGTGGCGGGTCGGGCTAATTGATGCACGTTTGTCATTTTTCGCAAGCGCTAACAGAACACGGACAAAGAAGAAACAGACAGGGCGGGTGCTACGAAGTTCGCAAGAGTGGCGGGTCGGGCTAATTGGTGCACGTATGTCATTTTTCGCAAGCGCTAACAGCACTCGGACAAAGAAGGAACAAACAGGTCGAGCGCTACGAAGTTCACAAGAGTGGCGGATAGGGCTAATTGGTGGACGTTTGTCATTTTTCGCAAGCGCCAGCAGAACACGGAAAAAGAAGGAACAGATAGAGCGGGCGCTACGAAGTTCGCAAGAGTGGCGGTTCGGGCTTAGTGGTGCACTTTTGTCAGTTTTCGCAAGCGCTAACGGAACATGGACAAAGAAGAAACAGACAGGGCGGGCGCTACGAAGTTCGCAAGAGTGGCGGTTCGGGCTAATTGGTGCACGTTTATCATTTTGCGCGAGCGCTAACAGAACACGGACAAAGAAGAAACAGACAGGGCGGGCGCTACCAATTTAGCAAGAGTGGCGAGTCGGGCAAATTGGTGCACTTTTGTCATTTTTCGCAAGCGCTAACAGAACCCGGACATAGAAGAAGTAGACAGGGCGGGCGCTGCGAAGTTCGCAAGAGCAGCGGGTCGGGCTAATTGGTGCACGTTTGTGATTTTTCGCAAGCGCTAACAGAACACGGACAAAGAAGAAACAGACAGGGCGGGCGCTACAAAGTTCGCAAGAGTGGCGGGTCGGGCTAATTGGTGCACGTTTGTCATTTTTCGCAAGCGCTAACAGAACACGGACAAAGAAGAATCAGACAGGGCAGGCGCTACGAAGTTCGCAAGAGTGGCGGGTCGGGCTAATTGGTGCACGTATGTCATTTTTCGCAAGCTCTAACAGAACACGGACAAAGAAAAAACAGACAGGGCGGGCGCTAAGTTCGCAAGAGTGTCGAGTCGGGATAATTGGTGCACGTTTGTGATTTTTCGCAAGCGCTAACAGAACACGGACAAAGAAGAAACAGACAGGGCGGGCGCTACCAATTTCGCAAGAGTGGCGAGTCGGGATAATTGGTGCAATTTTTCATTTTTCGCAAGCGCTAACAGAACACGGACAAAGAAGAAATAGACAAGGCGGGCGCTACGAAGTTCGCAAGAGCAGCGGGTCAGTCTAATTGGTGCACGTTTGTCATTTTTCGCAACGCTAACAGAACACGGACAAAGAAGAAACAGACAGGGCGGGCGCTACGAAGTTCGCAAGAGTGGCGGGTCGGGCTAATTGGTGTACAATTGTCATTTTTTGCAAGCGCTAACAGAGCACGGACAAAGAAGAAACAGACAGGGCGGGCGAAAGCAATTTCGCAAGAGTGGCGAGTCGGGCCAATTGGTGCAGTTTTGTCATTTCTCGCAAGCGCTAACAGAACACGGGCAAAGAAGAAACGGACAGGGCGGGCGCTACGGAATCGCAAGAGTGGCGGGTCGGGCTAATTGGTGCACGTTTGTCATTTTTCGCAAGCGCTAACAGAACGCGGACAAAGAAGGAACAGACAGGGCGGGCTCTACGAAGTTCGCAAGAATGGCGTGTCGGTCTAATTGGTGCACGTTTGTCATTTTTCGCAAGCTCTAACAGAACACGGACAAAAAAAAACAGACAGGGCGGGCGCTACGAAGTTCGCAAGACTGGCGGGTCGGGCTAATTGGTGCACGTTTGTCTTTTTGCGCAAGCCCTAACAGAACACGGACAAAGAAGAAACAGACAGAGCGCGCGCTACGAAGTTCGCAAGAGTGTCGGGGCGGGCTAATTGGTGCACGTTTGTGATTTTTCGCAAGCGCTAACGGAACACGGACAAAGAAGAAACAGACAGGGCGGGAGCTACGAAATAAGCAAAAGTGGCGGGTCGGGCTAATTGGTGCACGTTTGTCATTTTTCGCAAGCGCTAACGGAACACGGACAAAGAAGAAACAGACAGGGCGGGCGCTACGAAGTTCGCAAGAGTGGCGGGTCGGGCTAATTGGTGCACGTTTGTCATTTTTCGCAAGCGCTAACAGGACACGGACAAAGAAGGAACAAACAGGGCGAGCGCTACGAAGTACGCAAGAGTGGCGGATCGGGCTAATTGGTGGACGTTTGTCATTTTTCGCAAGCGCCAGCAGAACACGGACAAAGAAGGAACAGACAGGGCGGGCGCTACGAAGTACGCAAGAGTGGCTGTTCGGGCTAAGTGGTGCACGTTTGTCATTTTTCGCAAGCGCTAACAGAACACGGACAAAGAAGAAACAGACAGGGCGGGCGCTACCTTATTTCGCAAGAGCGGCGGGTCGGGCCAATTGGTGCACGTTTGTCATTTTTCGCAAGCGCTTACAGAACACGGACAAAGAAGAAACAGACAGGGCGGGCGCTACGAAGTTCGCAAGACTGCCGGGTCTGGATAATTGGTGCACGTTTGTCTTTTTTCGCAAGCGCGAACAGAACACGGGTAAAGAAGAAATAGACAGGGCGGGCGCTACGAAGTTCGCAAGTGGCGGGTCGTGAAAATTGGTGCACGTTTGTCATTTTTCGCAAGCGCTAACAGAACACGGACAAAGAAGAAACAGACAGGGCGGGTGCTACGAAGTTCGCAAGAGTGGCGGGTCGGGCTAATTGGTGCACGTTTGTCATTTTTCGTAAGCGCTAACAGAACACGGACAAAAAAGAAACAGACTGGGCGGGCGCTACCAATTTCGCAAGAGTGGCGGGTCGGGCTAATTGGTGCACGTTTGTCATTTTTCGCACGCGCTAACAGAACACGGACAAAGAAGAAACAGACAGGGC